>CATIXQ010000038.1:5717754-5780253 GCA_949711755.1 Leptidea juvernica
TCATACTTTGGGTACATTTTACATTTCTAGTCCACTGACCTGTAGAAATACCACTGTACTGTTCCTTATGATTGACAGAATTTTTTTTGAATTATTTTCGTTCGTTTTCCGTATTATTACATTATTATTTACTATTTACAATTTTTTTTTTGTAAATAGTTTCCCACCATTTATCGATGTTTGCTAAGGTTGTCATCACTAGTTTTAGTACCGCAGACTCTCGCTACATTGCCAACAACGCCAAAATGGCGAATATCAAACAGGCACAAAAGCACTTTGACAGCCGCCAGTCCAGGGGTATAAATACACTGACTTCTACGTCAGTGTTTCTAGTCATTAATAAGAAATAAGGACTATGACTCACTTTCCTAGAGTCTTAGGCCTAGATCTAAAGAGCGTATTTACACTTTGCTCAGACTTTACTTATGTAAAAGTTATCTTCGATTACGATTTTATGGTCAATTGACATCTTAAATTATGCGAGACCTCGTGTTAAGTGATCACCGTCGCCCACATTTTCTTTCAACAACAGAGGAATCACTGGAGCGTTGCCGGCCCACAAGGAAGGTGTACGCGCTTTTTTGACCTGCTACCCATGTCATATCGTCCCGGAAACACTTCATTCCACAGCTTTGTGAAAAAGAAAGCTCCTTGAAAACCGCACTGTGGAGGACCGCCACACATCCAGATGGTGGAGATAATATACTAATTTGTGGCGTGTCGTGCGAAGGTGGAATTTGGAGGCAGGAATCATGTGAAAGAGCTCTTTGGAACACTCCCCGTGATAAATGCGGTAGAAGACACACCATGAAGCGACGTCTCTAAGCAACGCCCTGTGATGCAGCCGTTCACAGAGCACTGGGTCCCCGACAATTCAAGCTCCTCCGCGTTGCACGCAGTAAAATGGACTCCATGTATAACTTAAGCTAAGACAGCCCAAAGCAAAAGTCAAGTACAGAAACATTTGAACCAAGAAACTCGTCTATGATACCACTTCAGCTGGTGCTGAAAAACTATCAAACTTGACTATCTAAATCACCGTTCGGCATTGGTGATATCATCAGAATCTCTGATAATTACGCCTAAATTTTCCGTATTGTTTTTTTTTTATGAAAATACGGGACTAGTAATATACGGGATTGATAAACCCAAATATTCTGAGCGGCACTACAATTGCGCTCGTTACCTTGAGACATAAGAGGTTAAGTCTCATTTGCCCAGTAATTTCACTAGCTACGGCGCCCTTCAGACCGAAACACAGTAATGCTTACACATTACCCATTACTGCTTCACGGCAGAAATAGGCGCCGTTGCGGTACCCATAATCTAGCCAGCATCCGGTGCAAAGATGCCTCCCACTGGAGATTTTAAGACTAATTAATGTTTTCGGATAGGCTATATTTTATACTATTCATAAATTGACTTTAAATGCCTCTACTTATTCTAATAATATATTATGTACCTACTATCAAAGGTAATATTAATTAACTTACCTATAGGTCTATTGTACATATAACTGCCATTAACAACAGACAGGTATTTTGCCTCCTTTAGTTATATTAGCTATTCCATTACGTTCTTTAAAATACATAATACATATAAATTTACATTCATTACAAATCCGAGAATTCATAAGCGTGGTAACTTTCCATTAGGTCAATGAATGCCATGGGTAATATATATAGCCTCAGAAAGGTACTTGAACTAATTTTATGTACACATATACAGCTTATTATTCTTGCATTTTACTGATCTATTGAAGTTTTTCTTACCAATAAAAATAAACTTGGACAAGTTATGTTATGTTTAGGGTTTGAAGTATACGATATGAAGAAGTGGTGTAATATTAACTTAAGTTGATAGCAGGAGCAAGCAAGAAAGGTTGAAACAAACTAGGGTTGCATACTTCTTCTTGTTGGAGGAGAGTGTGTATTTTTATAAAAATACTTCCATATATGGAAGGAGCAAACGGGAACGAGGCTCACGTGATTGAAAGTGAAAAACTAACCTTCCATGGACAGCAATACAAGTTAAGATAACACTTCTCTTAAAGCCTAGCCTAGTATCGGAATACTGGGTCTCGAAATCTCGAGCTTCTTCGAAGAAGCTGTTCGTCATAAATAGAGCACGGCAATACTTCAAGCCGGCCCACATTCTAGCGTTCTACAAAGCGCAGGTCCGGCCACACATGGAGTATTGCTGTTATCTCTGTTCTGACGCACCCCAGTATCAGCTCGATCCATTTGACCGCGTGCAACGCAGAGCAGCTCGAATTGTCAGGGACCCAGTGCTCTGTGAACAGCTAAATCACTTAGCGTTGCGTAGAGACGTCGCTTCATTTTGTGTCTTTTATCGCATTTATCACGGGGAGAGAGTTGTTCCGAAGAGCTGTTTCACCTGATTCCTGCCGCCGAATTCCACTTTCGCACGATACGCCACAAGTTAGGATATCATCCCCACCATCTGGATGTGTGCGAAACATCCACAGTGCGGTTTTAAAGGAGCTTTCTTCCACACACTACAAATCTGTGGAATGAACGACACGACATCGGTACCCTAAAAAAAGGCTGTTGTAAGAGAATGTGGGTGATCACTTAGCACCAGGTGACCCGTACGCTCGTTTGCCCTTCTTTTCCATAAAAAAAAAGAGATACGTTGCCAGCCTTTAAGGGTTCCACCTCATACTCCCGCATGCTCTCGGCTTCCGGCCCATAATCAGCTCAATACGTCCCAGATTCGGTCCTACATGGAGTATTATTCTCATCTCTGGTCTTGTGCACCCACTATCACATCCAACTAATTAACCAAATGCAAGATTAAAATCGTCGGTGATAGTTTTAAGTCAATCCATTAAACGTTGAGGCTAGTTATCAATAAAATTTAAACACACCCTTTCTCCATAGGAATTTAATTCTCTGCCAGTCTAATGTATTTAAGGGACTCTAGTAATATCGTTTAGGGTGGCTATTCACTCATCTGTCTTAAACCATTATACAGCAGATTAAAATCGGGACTAGAAAACTTCTAAAAGAATTCTGATTTCTGGGAGAGTTTCTTGCGCCACTTCTTCTCTCTCAGAGCGCCATTTGTTTCCGAAGCGGTAGTAGTATCTAGTATATTAGAAATTATATCAAAAAGAATTCTAAAGGAATCAATTTTGAGAAAATAAATGCCTATGCCTATGCCTCTAGTCATCAGCTCTGATGAAGTCACTAATGTTCGTTTCCTTTTACGATTGTATGGATGACCCGGTTCTGAGTCTAGCTGAAAAGACTATTATTCGTTATAGGTCCTGGCCCTTTTGAAGGCATAGATAGCTCACAACCCACCAAATCATCACCGAAGTCAGATAATGCTCATCACGACTGTACCCTTCTGACTAGCAGTTGGTTATACCGTCTACAAAATAAGAAAATAGTGTCAAAAAGAGAGAGAGAAATGAAATGAAAATGAAATGAAATTTTATTTGCAGGAAACATTGTACTTAGGATGTTAACAATATAATGGATAATTCAATATGTTTCGTCAATTGACATGCAAAATATGTTACAAAATTGTCTAAACACTACTCGTACTGTTATACCGAAACATGTCGGATTTCACATTGATATCAATAATATTTATAAAATGAAATTTTAAGATATGAGACGTAAATAACGTAAATAACTTAATAAATAATTTAGTACCTATGTATAATATTAACAAATTCAATGTCATAAAAGTATATCAATTTACATATATTATTATCAAATAGACTAATTCATTTTGTATTGTAAAATTCATTTAAACTATAGAAGCACTTCAAGCAAATATTTCAATTCATTGGGCAATTTATTATATATTTTCACAGACATGCTGTAACAATTTCTACTAAAAGATGCAGTTCTACAGAAGGGCATTATGAGTTTATTTGGATACCTTGTGTTTAAAACCTTCCGGCTTTTTTTTGTATAGAAATCACACATATGTTTTTGAACAAATAGGCTTATCTCATAAATGTATAGGCATGGCAGCGATAGAATTTTAAATTTTTTAAATAGCGGTCGACAAGAATCTAGGGGGCCAGCTCCACAAACCGCCCTGATACACTTCTTCTGTTCAATAAATAAATGCCCTATGCTCACCGAGTTGCCCCATATGACCAATCCATATCTTAAAGCTACCACGAATGCATGATATGCCATTAGCGCTGTTTTTTCACCTATTGTTTTTGATACGCGTTTGAGGACAAATACATGTTGGTTAATTTTTTTGCAAATTTTGTCAACATGTGACTTGAAGGACAAGTTGCTGTCTAAAGTAATACCAAGAAAATTGACAAGTTGTGCTTCTTTAATATTCTCATTATGATAATTAACATTAATATCTTTTCCTTTCCCATTCTTATTATAATACTGCATATACATTGTTTTTTTTTTTTTTTTATATTTACAGTCAGGTTATTTTCAGTAAGCCATTCAATTGTGTCCCTTATTGTTTTATTAATTTCTATATCATATGTCAACTCATTGTTACATTTAATTACAATAGAGATGTCATCAGCAAAAAGAGTACAGTTATAAGTAGTAATGCTAGGTAAGTCGTTTATGTAGATTATGAATAGAAGTGGACCCAATATACTTCCTTGTGGTACACCTTTTGTTTTAACTCTAAGTTCTTATCAATAAGGTATTACTCCTTGTTTATTATTTAATTTAGCAATTTCAACGTATTGAGTGCGGTTTGAAAGATAACTTTTAAGCCAGTCATTTGCTAGACCTCGAATACCATATTGAGCACATTAGTTTTTCATGACAAACATTGTCAAAAGCTTTAAAGAGAGAAAGTGGCATGGAAGGAACGTATACCGAATTTACTTATTTTACTTATTAGTGCGCGGATAACACAGCGGGTGCCATTTTTACGCTACTTATCTATTTTACAACTCGCACATTTACACAAGAAATAATTATCTGCTCACCATGCTTAATGGGGTACCTACGAGCAATATTTATCTACGCTACTTTTGTTTATCTAAAAGATTTATAATTAAATACAAAGTTTCATGGTTTTATCTCCAAAAATGATGAATTTATACCATACACTTCCATCCCCTATTTCAACCCCTTCATCTATTTATTCGCAAATCAAGGTATATGCCATGCCAAGCCTATGTCCTTTTACAAGCTCTAGTCTGTCTCTGTATTAAATTTCATCAAAAACGGTTGATTTAGGCGTGAAAGTGTAACAAACAAACTTACATTCATATTTATAATATTAGTAGAGATAACGGGAAAAAGAGTGGCTCGTGCGTCGGGGTGAGTGATTGACAACCGACGGCTTATCTACCTCAAGAATGAAGAATCTCAGGCACCGCAGTGACACACACCTGATGGTCGTTAGCCATTCACTAACAAGTTAAAACCATCCTATATGTTCAGCTGTTTAAGCTGATTGAGCTACAATAATTAAGATATACAAAATTATTTTCAAATCTTACTACACATAAATAAAATTGAAGGTTTAGTTCAATATATAAACAAAATAACAACATTGATATACCATGCATTAGTTCACATCGTACATTTTGGTTTCGATTGGATTTTATTACAGATTATGGCGATGATGAAATTGTCTGACGCGATGATCGAGCAGTATTTTGACACAACATGAAAAAGTGAAGACGGCCAAGACTTCTCGGGCAGTGATGATGACATTGTGAGAATAATGCGATACTTGCACCAATTGGATGAAGATGTGAGTCTAAAAATGATATTTCGCCTACCAAGTATGCACCATCTTCCTCAAATTACTCAGGTCCTCGTGCTGTGAGACGATAGAGGAAAATTTTAACCTTAAATAAAAGGTATCCAATCACTCGGGACGGTCAACAAAAGGCAATTGGTAAATATTTGAAAATTCCATCCCTGAGAGTTTTGAAGGGTACAATTATAATATCACATTATCGCCATAAATTGCTGGCCGCTGCATAAGATGGTACAGACGAATGAATCAACATCGACTAAAGAGCCGAATACTAGTGTCACTGCAAACAGTATATGAAACTGAATTTAAAAAATAAATTGCTACAGATTTAATACATGTATATGTTTGTATAAATATACTGTCGGTAATTTATATATAAATTATACTAGCTGACCCAGCAAACGTTGTATTGGTATATAAAGTAATAAAAACATTTTTGGGGTATAAATACTCGTAGTAGATGCAACCGATTCTGAGACCTACCAAATTTATCGTACAACAATTATTGTAAGTATTGATCCATTGCCATGTTGCAACCCTATTTTGTATCATAAAAAAAATAAAAATAAAAATTACGTCAAATAAATAAAAATAAATTTAGGGGTGGACCGGATCACACTTAACATTTAGGGGGATGAAAAATAGATAGTAGCCGATTCTCAGAACTACTGAATATGAATATAAAATTTGGTAAAAATCAGTAAAGCCGTTTCGGAGGAGTAACTTACATTGTGACACGAGAATTTTATCTATAAGATAAATTACCGACATAGCCTAAACTAAATGATTGTTAAACTGAAGTGGCAGCGGGCAGGGCACGTAGTTCGACGGCTGTTGGGGCAATAAAGTCCTGGAATGGCGCCAACGTACCGGAAGACGCAGTGTTCGTAGGCCCCCCACAAGACTATAGTTATATAAGTTATATGAATGCAGCGCAGGACCGCTCGTCGTGGAAATCTTTGGAAGAGGCCTTTCTCCAGCAGTGGACGTCTTCCGGCTAATGGTGCGATATTTTTTTATTATCATTCATATCATGTATATGTCTAGGCTCTATGTTGAACCACATATTTATTTTTAAAACGAAACTAATACAAAATCATGCATTATAAGGTTAAAGCTGAAGATGACAATATTATCTTCATTAATAAATCAAATAAGGAACGGAAATGAGAAAATTAAAAAAAATTAAGTGTTCATCAACCGGTGAGTATCTACTTTGTTTAGAGCTTAACTAAACGAATGTATGGTATATGTTCGGACACCGGATTAGGTTTCCTGATTAGAAATTCAGATTTGGAATCCTGAATGCTCTAATTAGATACTAAATATTCAACAGGGTGCATATTATTCTTATTATTTCCGATCGGAAAAAGCTAACGTTCGGTGCGGTACGTTCGGTTCGTAAGAACTGGAAATAATGACGTCACACCGAACGCAGCTCTCGCGTACATTTTGGCTCATCAACCGTACGCGTACACGCACCGAAATTTCAATCACAGAATACCTTTGTATATATTAGTAAATTTCAATCCAGATCTGCACAAGCTTTGTAGCGAGTCGGACGTCTATAGACCACAATAGAGACGTCAAGGACTTTGCTTGGGAAAGGATATGCAAAATGGTTTTTAATGTTTGGGAAACGTGCTGTGACAAAGCAGAGAGATTCTTACGGGAGTAACCAGTATAGACAATTCCTGTTCTTCTTGTCTAGTGCCAGTAAAATTGCAATAGTAATCAATTCGTCTTCGTCGTCCACTTGCGTGTGCTTTCACAAGGGTCTCTATGCGTACTGGTCGTAAAAAATCCGAAAAACAATACCAGATGTTTGCGCTAGCCAAATAACGTAAGTGATTTTAAAATCCGTTATTCAAGAAAAAGATTTGAGTCTATTTACTAAGTATACCTAGTTAACAACACTGTGTTATTTAAAAACTAACATTAAAACTTCTCGTTATAATAATAGGGAATTATCTAAACTCGTACTCCAAACTATTGTTTACTCGTAAATATACATTGCATAATATACGAAGTAGTATTTTTCAACTATTATGTAATCCTGCTTGGATCCATAATATGTAATTACATATTGGAAACCACAATCGTGTAATGATTGAAAACACACGAATGTTGCGACCGCTAGATTAGTGTACTTTAGTTATTTTCACAGCATCATGACATACGGTATATTACCATGGGGTCATGCTGCTGACATTGATATAGTCTTTGCACTGCAAAAGAGAGCTGTTCGTGCTATATATCAGCTTGGTTATAGACAGTCTCTCAAAGAAAAATTTAAAGAAATAAATATTATGACTGTTTATTGTCAGTACATTTATGAAAATTTAATATATGTTCACAAAAATCGTCACCTTTTTGCTCTTAATAGTGATTTTCATTATTATAACACTAGACATAAGGGATTGCTTGTAACTAATTCTAGTAGGCTTCATAAGATACATAATAGCTTTAAGGGTAAATGTATACACTTCTATAATAAAGTCCCAGCCACTGTTCAGGCATTATCTATAAATAAATTTAAATGTTTTATAAAAAAATGGCTCTGTCGTAAATCCTATTACTCCACTGCTGAATATCTAAATGATCGGACAGCCTGGGACTAGATTGTGATTATTTTAAAGCGTAAAAATAAAAGAAATGCACTTTGCATCGAAGGAAAACTGCAAGAGTATTTGATCACCTTTGTTTATTCCACAGACAGAGTAACGACATCCCAGAGAGGTCCGTACCGTACGACAGCTTGAGCACGAATGCCTCGAGTGTCGACTCTGTGGCTGAATTTATAGGGCTCGGCACAGGTACACGTGTTTTCGATTAATGCTTTTTAATAATAATTTTACATCACAATGTAATCAAATGATAATATAATGATATAATTTTTCAGTAAAATTATTTATCTTATTATTCTCGTTTTTATAATAAGTGTGTTATAGTATAGGCACCGATATCCATTAAATGCATTTTTGTAACTCCTGCGGGCTTCTACATTAATAGCTCGTAGATTGCAGATTTATATATATGCCACGGGGACTCGTTGAGTTTCCAGGATGAAAAGTATTTAAGATGTTCACCGGCAATATAAGGTATCAACATGCCAAATTTTATAAAATTATGTGCATAAGTTGTTGTGTACTACGCTATATAAGTAAGTATAGGTTTTTAACTGTCCTATGGCAACTCTTTGATTTTCCGGGATGAAAAGTATCTAAGATGTTGACCGGGAATGTAAGGTATCATGATGCAAAATTTCAATTAAATCGGTCCAATAGTTCTAAAGATTAGCCCGTACAAATAGACAAACAAAAAATTCCAAAAAAAATATTAAAATTTTTTTTCTTTTTACATCGCCCTGACTCGGTTTTGTGCATTTTTTTTCTTTGTACAGAAATTTGATCTCTATAGATTTATTATAAGTATAGAATAATGTTCTGCTGGGGGTAAATTTTGAAATCATTTACGAAGGACTTTATAAAGGCAGAATATAATACACTCGATTCACGGCACGGATGAACCCTACATTCGTCGGTTGAAAAATATTTTCTTAAATTAGAAGACAGTTATTTACTTTGTGTATACTTGCTCGGAAAGTGATTTCGATTGACATACAACGGGGATGAAAATGTGTCATTTATTTCTACAAAATGCGGGCAGAAATATTGTAGGAAAATCCATTTTTAACGTGGTTCAGCGGATGGAAAAAATGTATGAGAATCCAATTCTGCCAACTTTAAAATTAGTTTTTTTTTCGTTATTAAAAAAATGTCACCAAAATCGACACTGTTACAATTTATGCACAAACTACAGGGTGGTTTTTTGGACAAGGGCGGTGATGGCAAGTCAAGTCGGAAACTACGAGATTTAGAGAAAAGGCATGAAAGTCGTGAAAAGAAGAGTCATGTCCTCGATTTATAAGAGACCAATAACTGCATTTTTAGTTTTTTTTAATTTCTTGAACTTTTAACGGAAATCGACTCGTATGATTTTTCATAAATATTACATCCTGTATTATTGGACTAATGGACTATGTCCCTGATAAGGATCAATCTTTTCAAAAGCAATGTATTACTAAAAATGAAAGGAAATACCAAATTCTGTTTTTTTATGGAAGAAAACTCACCTCTCATCAAAGTTTTAGTTAGAAATCTTACTTTTTTTGTTATTTCCCTTTCACATCAGTTTTACCCCTATCCAAGCAATCCAAATGTAATGCCTATAAGTTCATTTAAAAAAATCTGATAATATACTTTGATCCACATCAGGGTGCGTCCATCAAAATAACGTGGCACGTTAACTGTTGTAACAGTTATCGATAACCTAGGCTTGCCTAGAATGTTCTCGAATATTGTTTCTGGCATGGATAAGCAGGCCGGAACGCAAAGAAGTAGTTCAGTCACTAGTGCGACTAAGCGAATAACTTTACAGTGATAAAAGTAGGAATATTTGTGAACAGTGATTATTTATTGAGTGTGTGTAAATTGTGCGTAAATTAGAGAAATTATTGTTAGTGGTTTGTGTGCGTTATCAGTCCATTTTATTTTGTGTGTATTAAATCCCTTTTGCATATTAAATAAATCTTTAGAATTTAACGACTTTTCCATCCCCAAAACACTAACTGTAACAATATGTTTTAAAATTAAATATTTTCTTTTCATTCAAAGGAGCTTCAAACAGCTTAAGAATAAAAAAAATCTTATATCATATATATAAGAATAAAAAAAAATGATAAAAAAGTGTATCCTTTTTTATCATCGTGATAAATTTTCATAATATCATTATTAATTAAGAAGTTGGTAAATATTTAATAATTTATTTAATCTCTAATAAATTATTAATGTCCGATTACGGTACCATTTACCCTAACTGAACTTATATATAAGTAATCGCATCAGTTTTATCGTCTTCTTAGTTTACGTGCATCGAATAATATTCTGTGTTTGAAGTGTTATTTTAAAAAAATATTTTATAAATAATCATTTAGTTTATAAGTGTTAAGTAAGCTTAATGCTGTTTACTGTAAATTTGCAAATTTTGAACTGTGAATTAAACAATTCTTGAAAAGGTATTGTATATTTATTCTTATTTCTTTATTTTGCAGAAAAATATAATTTGAACGTTAATTTATCAAGAGTCGTTATTGGACATTCTGGTAACAACCACATTACAGTAATAGACAAGCCTAAATTTGTTTAAAAATAATAAATTCAATATTAATATTCAATAATAATAAGAATAATAATTAAAATTAATTGAAAAATCTAAAATAAACTGTACTATATTTAAATATTAAACAAATTAAAAATAAATTCTAACACTAAAAAAAAAATTGTTAAATAATACCTTACTAAAATGAAATTTTATTGAAGACTAGCTGACCCGACAGACGTTGTGCTGTATACATATAAAAATGAATTGCTGTTCGTTAGTCTCAGTTAGTATTTAGCTAATATTGGTCTTGAATTATTTGTGGAAGTCCAGGGAAGGTTTAAAAGGTGAATAAATATGAAAATGCACGGAATTAAATAAAAACAACAATAGTGTTTTTCCTTTGATGTGTACCCGTCGTTCAGAAATCAAATTGAAAGAATAGTTTAAAATGAATAACTAATAAGAATATTTATATCTTTCTAACTTTCTAAGGAGGTAAAAAATAAACTTAATTTTAGCTAACTATAGTTGGTAGATTTACTACAGTTAGCTAAATCAGTCCAGCGGTTCTCGAATTTTAGCGAGACTAACGAACAGCAATTCATTTTTATATAGATAGATAACAATAATAAAAACTAAGTAAGTATTGTACCAAAAAACATACTTGTATTGCGTGTTCGTAACAGTAATATGAACTATAAACAGCCTAGCCTTGAAAATATACAAACGTGTTTATTATTGCCTCCGTTACATATACATGGGACACACTAAAACTTTTGCACTGCTAGCTAATCGGAACTATTTGAATTTCGAATGTTATATTATTTGTGGTCGTTGCAACCTTCTTAGTAACAACAAAAAAAAAAAACAATTGGCGGGAAATCATTTGTCAGTTATTTTTTATCACACATCAAAGTTCTACGTACGCAACGAAAATGGATTTAAGTCAAAAATATTATAGAGCGATTTTTTATGATTTTAAAAGTTCTTTTTCTGCGCAAGACTGTGCCGTTTATCTTCAAAATGCTTTTGGGAGAGAAGCACCTTGCTTGAGTAGCTTGAGGCGATATTTTGCCTAATTTGAAAGAGGTCGGTTTTCTTTACATGACGAATTTCGTGAAGAGCGGCCTTCAACTGCCGTCAACGAAAATAATGTGGCTACTGTTAAGCGGCTAATTGAAGAAAACCCACGGATTACCTACGAGACAATTCGAGGATTGGTATGAGCCTAATTCAGAAAATTTTACATGAAGCATTGAAAGTTCTGAAACTTTGTTGTCGTTGGATCCCTCATGAACTGACAGCGGAGTTGATGCGGGCTCGCGTGGAATGGTGTTCACCATTTTTGAGAAGGTAGTGAAGCCCCTTAACAACACCAAATTCAAATATTTTTATTCAAAATAGGATGTGACATCACTTATTGAAAGTCAAAACAACTACCACCCATTTAAAAATTCAAAATTCAAAAATACTTTATTCATGTAGGTCACGGAAATGACACTTATGAATGTCAAAAAAAAAAATATATTGTTTCTTATTGAATTTACCGCTACTTCGTAAAGGGTTGAGCTAATGAGAAGAAGTAGCAAGAAACTCATTGCCACTCTTTTAAGTCAAGATTTACATTTTAATTGTTTTACAAATCATTTCAATTATAATATATGCAAAGTGACGCAACAAAAATACTCAAATGTCAAAAACTTAAAGGCTTACACGAGTAAGTCAAAAAAGAAAAAAAAAGTAAATTAATACTTATAAACACAAGAGTTATTGAGTATAGTAGATGCATCAATCCACACATATCGTAAATAGGTAGAGGCATTATGTGAGCATTTCATAAAATAAAATATATAATAACTTTAACTTTAAAGAAAATAATAATAATAAAAAACACATCAAGCAGACCTCCCGGTAACAAGACCATCCAGCCACCACGAGTAGCACCCGTTCACGAGCATGACGTATGGACCAGCCATCGCCTCCCTCGACCATATTTTAGGGAAGGGAACGACCCGCCCCCCGTCGCCGCCACAAGCAGAGGCATTTAAGCGAGCATGACGATACCTGTCACACGAGAAATCTACCGAATAACAAAACAATTCAAGTTCATCTACATATTATGCAATACTTACTAAATGCCTCTACTTACAATAATTTTAGAAACAATATTAATATTTAAATTATATAACTATAATGACATTTATCAAACTAAGACAGACATGTAACAGCCCAGCAGCTCAGTCCCAAGGGTTCTTTAGATCCAGATATTCAGATATTTTATAGTACCCTTTTGTATACAACTTTTTCTTTAGCACTGATTTATATTCATTCATTTATTATATTCATTCCAAAATGAATGCCTCAGACCTGAGAAGAATGGGCGCAAACTTATTATTTAATAGCCTGAGGGCGGTAGCCAAGAATGGTCAATAAAGCTAGGTCTACGCAGAGTGGTTGGAAACGAACGTTTCGGACTTCATCAGAGCTGAAGACTGGCCGCGTCGTCTTGTCTTAAATCTTAATCCACTGCATTATGATTTATGGTCAGTTTTAGAGTGTACGGCTTGCTCTAAACTTAACTTAACTTAAACAATCCGTACGATTGCCAGTGAAGAATTTTCGCATGGAAAGAGAGCGTGCTTCTATTTATAACATTAACGGTTAAAGCACTCTATTGCTGCCAATGGAGACCACTTCGAATAAGCTTCTTATATTTAAATTATTTTATATTTATGTATTAAAGTAACACACTATAAAAGTAATAAATGTTATTCGCAATATAATTTTTTTTCTTTGTTTCACTATTTTTGGCAAGACTAAGTTAATCATAAGAAAATATAATGTTTATTGCGTATATAAAATGTAATATTTAATATTTTAATGCATATGTTCTATGAAAATATACATCACGATAGTAGAATTGAAAAATCATACCTGTGAAATGTTTCTTTAACAACACAATCTAATGCAGAACACGACACCATTATATTTTCCTTTCCGGATCGGCGCGCTCCGCCGCTCGATGTACACCTTAGATCGGCAAGCGTTCGGCGCTCGCGCAACGTTTTCCCCGTGCGTATTATTTTACGTGTAGTTATAAAATGCTTATAACTAGGGTGATTTGACTGTCACTGAAAGCTATTGAAACAAGCTATAAGACCATGTATAAATTATTCATATTGTCTTTCTTTTTTATTTCACACAGACTTTTCATTCGACAATAAGTGTAAAAATAGGTATATTTTAAAATAAATATTGTTATTACTGTTAATTACTTGTTTTATTCATTTCCTTTTATGTTTTTGTAATGAACATTGTATGTTCATTATAAAATAAAGCCAAAATCTCCACAAAGAACAATCTTCGTTCAAAGTCTTGATAACGACCGCTCGCTGCGCCGCCCGGGAACTAACGCCCCAAAACTGGGTGAGGTAAAAGAGTGCCTCGGGGCACAGCCGCTCTCATTGTTTTTTGAATTACCAGTGCCCGCGGGAACGTCCGATGCGGAAAGGTTAAATATCTGTTAAAACACAAAACAAGAACGAAAAAAAAAACACTAAAAATAAAACGCGGTCCAGTGACAGGAGATAAATGGACACTAAATTGTTTCAAACCGGTTTCATGATCTTCATCTATTCCGTCTCTTTCTCACACCTTGGTTTTAATGTAAGGATAGTTTTCTCTCTTTCACACAGGGTTCGTTTATTACCGTAATATAGTTTATGGTTGTAATACTGTGTTATTTATTATGTGTACTTACTAATTGTTTTCTAACAATAAATAAATAAAGTAATGTTTTTTTTTCAGATGTTAATAGCAAAATTGTTGTGCGTGACATTGATAATGATAACAAAATGTTATGAATGCGCTAATATACTTTACGTGATTCCGTTTACATCAAAGTCACATTATATACTGCTGAGTCCCATTGGATTGGAATTAGCACGACGGGGTCACAATGTGACGGTCATTACAGCGAATAGGGAGCACAATCCGCCTTCGAACTACCACCAAATTATGGTTGATGACGTCAAAATTTGGGAAGTTATAGGTAAAAGAGCTTAATTAAATGTACGATATAACAACGCCGTTAGGATGTTGTTGTTGCATTGAGTAGATGCGCTGTTGTGCCAGCGACAACAGCATCCTAAAGATAATTGCGGCCGAATAAGATAGTAATATAATCATAGTTACTAGCAATACTAACATAGAATAATAAAGCAAATGGTACATATAAATCAAAAGACGAAGCGATTTATGACTAAGTTTTTAGTGTAAAATTAATTCAATATTAAGGAGTAGCTTAAAAATGAAAGAAAAAAAAAGAATCAAGTTTGCCATTTGTCGTATCACCGCTCTTCGATAATCGGCAATAAAGCACGGCAATAATTTAAGTCGGCTCACATTCTAGCGCTTTACAAAGCGAAGGCCCTGCCATATATGGAGTATTGCTGTCATCTCTGGTCTGGCGCACCCCAGTATCAGCTCGATCCATTTGACCGTGTGCAATGCAGCGCCGCTCAAATTGTCAAGTACCCACTGCTCTGTGAACGGTTGGATCACTTGGCGTTACGTAGAGACGAAACTAAGCCGATTCTTGCCGCTGAATCCCAACTTCGCACGACACGCCACAAATTTGAATATCATCCTCACCATCTGGATGTGTGGCGGTCCTCCAGAGCGCGCTTTTCTTGGAGTTTTTTTTTTATGTACTACAAAGCTGTGGAATAAGCTTCTTTGTGCGGTGTAACCCATTGCAACGGACTTGTGCTGTGAAGTCATTTCAACTTAAATTCTTAGTGGAACAGTGAGTCAGAAAATGGCTGATGCTCTGACAGATGAAAGGATAAACGGCGCAAGACTCAGTATTTATGTTTCCTCTCTTAAAAATGTGCTAAGTATGCTGTTTATAACTCAATCAGATCTTATATAAGTAAATCGTATAATCTGCAGTTGCGTAATAAGATTGATGGCAGAAGCTTTTTTAAGAACCTTATAATTGAATTTATAATTGAATCATTATAGTTGTGACTTCGTCCATATTTTTCCATAGATAAGTCTTATTTGTCATTTGTAGAATACCTAAGCGATGAGGCAGCCCGGGACTAGCTTACGTTATCTTTAGAAATTACTTTTGTACTGTAATGGTTAAATTTTATCAGTGCAACAAATAATCTCGCGAGCATCTTGAGATTTATATCCGCAACAGTAGTTGTGATATTAAAAGAATTTTGCATGAATCTAATTTTGAAAAAATAATCGCTATTAAGTATGACATTCTTGAATGTCGTAGGCTTACATTTTTGCAAAGTGCCCGATCTGTAGCTACGAATTTCTGTAGAAATTTAAAAATCGGTAGTGTAACAAAGATTCAAAGTAGAAAAAAGACACACACGTCAAAACTAATAATAACTTTATAAAAAATCAAGTTTACCTAAATTGATGCGGTAATATCATTAAGCCATACATTGTACATATTTATATTTTTTTTTGTTAATTGTTTTAGGTGAAGAAAGACCAAATATATTCACTATGGTCAACTTGCCTGCCGAGATATTTCACCAGAAAATCCTTTGGGGTGGTGGTGCCGCATTTACCGAAGTTGCATTAAATTCATCAGACGTTCAGCATCTCTTAAAAAGCGACTCAAAATTTGATTTGGTTATTTGTGAACAATTCTTTCAAGAGGCATTTTATGTCTTGGCACAGAAATATAATGCACCATTAGCTTTAGTTACAACGTTTGGTAACTGTATGCGTCACAATATAATAACCAGAAATCCACTACAGTTAGCGACTGTGGTATCAGAGTTTTTGGACGTGGAGGATCCTACGAGTTTCTGGTCAAGACTGAGAAACGTTTACTTTGCCGTGTACGAATTTGTATGGTGGAAGTATTGGTATTTAGAAAAGCAGGAAACTTTGGTTAAAAAATATATTCCCGATGTAAAAGATTTTAGTTTATACGATATTCAAAAGAATTTCTCGGTGATGTTGATAAACAGTCACTTCAGTTATGATGTTCCAGCAGCCTATTTACCGAATATAATAGAAATTGGAGGCATACATTTAACTCAGAGCTATGGATCGCCCCCAAAGGTTTATGAAATTCCTTTTAATTGGTAACTAAAAGCTAGTATTCAATTTACACTTTTTTAACTTTCTAATAAATTCGGAAGTAGTATCAGAAAACTAATACATAACTACTTCTTATTATTGAAACCGTTGTTCTGGTTTTGTTTAATCTTTGCTGTTTGTCATATCTGTGTATTACCTTCTACTTTTTAGTCGTTATAAGCCATTTTCATCATTTTAAATATAATTTTAATCAAAATAGCAATACATAGTTTGTTTTATATGTTATAGGATCTTCAAAAACTACTTGATGGTTCTGAAGCAGGAATAATTTATGTTAACTTTGGGTCAAACGTGAGAAGTGCAGAAATGCCACTTGAAAAGAGAGACGCATTTTTAAATGTTTTTAGAACATTGAAACAAATGGTTTTGTGGAAATGGGAGAATGAATCAATAGTAAATAAACCAGACAATCTGATAACACAGCCCTGGTTTCCACAAAGGGAAATATTAGGTAACTATATCACTTATTTGATCACATTACGAGTGTTAATTGTATCAGTGTCTTTTGCTTTATGCTTGCTGTTTAAAATTAAAAATATGTAAGTTACCTGTGGGAGCCTAGATTATGGGTACCACAACGGCACCTTTTTCTGTCGTAAAGCAGTAATGTGTATACATTATTGTGTTTCGATCTGATGGGCGCCGTAGCAAGTGAAATTACTAGGCAAATGAGACTTAACATCTTATTTCTCAAGGTGACAAGCGCATTTTTCGGTTTCTCAAGAATCCTGCGTATTAATTGCCATCAGCTGAACGTTCTGCTCGTCTCGTCACTTACTACTTAAAAACAAGTCAATGCAATTTTGTATACACCAGTAATGATTTTTTATTAACTTTCAGCACACAAAAATGTAAAATTATTTATATCGCATGGTGGTTTGATTGGAACTCAAGAGGCCATTTATAACGGAATACCCATTATTGGAGTACCAATTTACGCAGATCAACTAAATAATTTACTTCTTGTAGAGCAACATGGATTCGGAAAAGTTTTACGATATAATGACATAAACGAACATAATTTAAAAACTGTAGTTAATGAAGTGTTAAATAATGATTGTTATAAGAAAAACGCTGAAATTGTTTCAGCAAGATTTAAAGACAGACCCATGACTCCATTAGAGACAGCAATTTTTTGGTTAGAATACACTATTAGGCATAGAGGTTCAGATTTTATAAAGAATCCAGCAATAAATTTAAGTTGGTTTGCATTTACAATGATAGATGTTTATTTTTATATTACTCTTCTAGTAATAATAAGCATTACAGTTGCAATACTGATAATAGATCTTATTAGGACGACGATAAATTCAAATCGAATTATTAAATACAAATATAACTAAATTCAATTGCAAAGTGTTGACGTAAATTTTTGAATAATATTAAGCAAAGATAGAATGTTAAAAAAGTAAAAATAATAAAATGGTAACTTAGTACAAACTAACCAATTCTATTAATACCATGTTACGTCGTGGCTTTTGTATTGTATTTGTATTGTAATTTCTTACAATAATTAAAATAATTAAACAAAAATTATAAAAAAGGAGGACAAAAGAGTAAAGTATGTCATCAGCGCTGCCCAGACTCTCTTGACTCGACTCGACTCTTTAGGTACTCTCCCTAGCTATAAATAAGAACTTTATTTTTCTCTTTAGATTCAATTAGTATTGCATAATCATTTCTTCTATGTACCTAACATTGAATACCTCAAAGTTTTACATAGTAAGATGTGGATAGCGTATCTGACTACAATTTTATTAGACTTATATGTTATTTCTTTATTTACTTTGTAAGTTGTAGTATGCAGCTTTATATTTAATCAAAACCAAGAATACAGCCTTGCTATCCAACGCGGTAATGCTGCCACGTTGGATAGCAAGGCTGACGTCGTTGGCCGAAATAGCTGCCAGCGCTTGGGTTTCCAGTAGCCTTATTGAAGCGCGAAGATAGTCGTTGTTTGCTTTTCCTAATAAAAAAAAAACAAAAAAAACCAGAAAAGCGTTGCCAATCTGAAAAGTTGAATAAAGGTTACGATATTAGAAATTCTAAAGCCGAAAACACATTAGTACATGGCAGGCAAGGGATCATATCGGTACCGTGGTGAGCGTCTACTGTACTACTTAGTAGCCTCTTTATTAAAAACAAATCTAAAAGTATTTTTATTTAAAATTAATTTTATGTAAAGATTTTCTCGGGAAACAAAATTTTGTATAATGGGAAATGTAAGTAGGTAGGTAATTACAATATTTAAGTTAGTTGCATTTTATGCAAAAGGCAAGGGATCAATCAATACATTCATATCTTCAATGGTTTTAGTTCATTTAATAAATGCTTAGAGATTACTCATATCATACATTTTAACTATACTACCTAGCTTTACCACAAGTTTTTACACAGGTTGTTTGCTCTGCCGAAATTTGTTTATGTAAAATTTACATTCAGTGAATTTTGCAACATTTAGTTATAAAATAGCCTTTCGAGCCCATCAGAACCAATTTTCACGTGTGGTATTCTATTTAGTAACTCATTACTTTCTTTTGACATTCCCTCGATTAGAAATTTTTACTGAGGTTTTCTTAGTAGTACTTTCAATAGTGATTATATTGATATCATAATTGATTAAGAACAATTTATTATACATTTCATTAGGTTTTAATGTATTTTGTAGAAATGGAAGCTTCTTACCAAGGGAAGCCCTCACATTTTCTATACGTTATGATGTAACTGCCACAAAAGTAATTTTATATTTAATGTTATTGGGTTTTAAAGATTCAAACTGACTTAACTGACCACAGTGGTTACAATCTAATGTACTAATAATTTTTTACTAGGAGCCCTTAACAAACCTTAATCATGGGCATGTATATACATATTATGATTAGTATGAAATAAAAAATTGACAATAAACAAATTTATTACTTTTGAATTTGATCTCAGCTACCTTACGAACCTGGAAATCAATACTGTGGTTATGGTAAGATCACGCGGCGGCCATATTGTTTTTAAAAATGAACCCGACTTCGTTCTCTACTACGACCGCGAGATCTTTGGAATCGATATGCGTATTTTTGAAATCATAATATCAATAATAACGTTACATCGTTAATTGTAATATAAGTAAGGATTTATTTTTCATAAATAATCCCAAATTCATTATACGTACCTAATTCCGAGAATCTTGGCAATAAATCTCTTTTTTCAACAGCATTCTTACGCCCTTCATTCGTTATAGTTCACCTAAGTAAAATTCCCTATGTCCTTTTCTGTACCCTTTACTGTGTGTGTGCAAATAGGATCCATTAATAATAATAAATAATATAATAAATTTTGTTTATTTCAAAGATTACAGTCATATACATTTTTAGTGGTTGAGACTTCCCAGTAAGTTTTCTTATGACACTTGTATTGGGAATATCTCGCAACTTCCTTAGCAGATACATTTTATTTAATAAACAATATAGAAATAAACAGAAATGATTAAAAAACAAATTTTACAATTATCGCACAATGAAAACAAGTCTGAAAACTGTGTGTGTGTGTGTGAGTGAGTGTGTGCATTTGGGATTGACTTTGGACCTTTGTTTGGTTCAATATATAGAATGCATGTGTTTGTCATGTCAGTCTGATCAGAAGATTTCTACTTCATCATAAGCAAGACAAGTTAGCCAATAATTTAAAGCTTTTGTGTATAGATGTAATGTTATAGGATATAATATATTATTTAGGTCACGTCGCGTCGTGGTCATATCATCCATTGAATACTATCTACTTAGAAATGAACTTCATATAATTCACATTTATAATATTAGTAGGGATAGCCAATATTAGTAGACATACCCAATATTTAGTAGTGCTCCAACCTTTCACTAACACGTACTTTACTTTATTTAAAAAATACAGTTCCCTACTTATAATGAAATATTGTGAAAATAGGAAAACAACTTAGCTAACGTTAACTTATAACACTTTGCTATTAAGAAAACAAGGAGTTATATTTCTAACTACTTATGTTAAAAATTCATTCAAAACAAATATGATTTTTTTTAAACAAATATGAAACAAATATGAAAGCACGCTTATACACTTTTTATATACTTACATCATATCATATTTTAATAATTATAACATCATACAATTCATATTATCAGGAGTTACTGCACTAAGAAATATTTTATTCTTATCTCGCAGTGTTAATGAACGAAGTAGATGTAAAAGACTCTAAGCACGGGAGCTTATTATCGTTTTTGTAAGTACCTACTTATCTAATATTACTTCATTTACGTAAATATTAGTTGTACCTCGACATCAGTTGGTATAAGTGCTTTGTTGTGTGTTCGAATGTTTAAACTTGTGACTAGAAACCCATATTAAAATGGTGAGTTTATGTAAAAAAGACAATATAATAATATTATATATTAAAGGCCATAAAATTATTAGAATTGAAATCTTTATTTCATTGAATAGAAATATTGTTTATAAAGTTTTCGTTGACCATATTGAATTATTTGTGAGTTAGGTACGATTTTTAAATAGCCTATTTTTCAGGTTAGACTCAATACTATTTTATTAGTATTCTATTTGACTTTTTGCCATGCAGCAAATATACTTTATATAATTCCGTTTACGGCGAAATCACACTACATATCAATGCGAACCATAGGCTTGGAATTATCTCGTAGAGGACATAATGTTACAGTTATAACTGCATATAAAGAGAATGAACATCCGCCAAACTATCACCAGATAAAAGTAGAGGCAACATCAGTGTGGGACAGTCTTGGTATGTTACAAATGTAATAATAAAACATTTTGAATTCTAGCTTCCAATAACTCAAATTTATAATAATATATTTTTTTAGGTTTCGAAAGACCTAACGTCTTTTCTATGGCCGATTTGTCTGATGAAGTATTCCATCAAAATTTTTTATGGCCTGGTGGATTAGCTATAACTGAAATGGCGTTAGCATCACCTGCTGTTCAGGAACTTTTAAGAAGTGATGCAAAATTTGATTTAGTTATCAGCGAACAGTTTTTTCAAGAAGCATTTTATGTATTAGCTCATAAATACGAGGCTCCTTTAGCTCTCGTAACTTCTTTTGGAAACTGTATGAAGCACAATTTTTTAATCAGAAATCCAATGCAATGGTCTACTGTAACTTACGAATTGTTAATGTTGGATAATCCAAAAAGTTTCTATGGTCGATTAAGAAACATGTATTTTTCAATGTATGAATTATTTTGGTGGAAATACTGGTATTTAGGTAAACAGGAAGAGTTGATGAGAAAATATATACCTGCATTACCACAACCAATACCTAACTTGGTTGATTTACAAAAGAATGCTTCATTGATGCTGGTGAATAGACATTTTAGCGTTGATTCATCCATAGCATATTTGCCTAATGTTGTTGAAATTGGTGGAGTCCACATAACAAAAACTAACACAACCCTTCCAAAGGTAATGTTTTGATTTTTGTTTAAGTTATTAAGTTTAAGTTAAAGTTATAGTTCAGAAGTAACATGTTAAAATGCATTTTTTTAGGACCTTCAAACAATTTTAGATGAAGCAAAGCATGGTGTTGTTTACGTGAATTTTGGATCAAATGTTAGAAGTTCTGAATTACCCGATGAAAAGAAGCAAGCGTTTTTAAACGTATTTAGAAGACTTCGACAAACAGTGATATGGAAATGGGAGGATGATGAATTGAAAGGCAAATCAGACAACGTAATCACTCGTCAATGGTTTCCGCAGAAAGACATTCTTAGTATGTATAGAAATATGGTAACATAGTAATTACTAAGTTTTTCAATGTTGTTTTAGGTAATTGAAGCATGTATTAGTTGTGTGGCGAGGGAGATGACTGATAGAAATCGTTAAGTAGAGGAAAGCGTTATGTGTGGTTATGATTACTTTATATTTTAATTAATTACGAATGGGATACAATTCAAGATTCACTTGGAAAACTTTTACGTTATTAAAAGGTTCTTGTAATACATATAATATGACAGCTTGCTACACATTATAAGAAGTGCGTCTGCAGTGTTCGAATGGGCATGATATGAAGGTAACGAGCGCAATTGTGGTGCCGCTCGTAACTTTTGGATTTTTCATGAATCCTTAGCGGCTTTGCATTATAATGGGAAGGGCGTATCAATTGCCATCAGCTGAACGTCCTGCTCGTCTCGACCCTTATTGTCATACAAAAAATGTGAAATATTTTTACTTTAGCTTAATACGTAAGTATCTATCCCTAGTCTCTGTTTTAACGTACCAATTATGCCAAGGATGTCTCAAGTTTGTTTAGTAAATAATATATTTCAATAGATGTATTATAATTAAAACCTCATAAAAAGTGATGTCATTAAAATTATATTTAAAAAAATATGTACAAACAGTACTTAGGAAAAAAATGTATTGTAAGTGTTTGACCCCCACCTCATAATAAGCTGTATCACCTTATTATCCATAATAACAGTGACATGCATTCAAGGATGGAACGCATCACAAACTATCATGATAATTTTTTTTGTAATAATATGTCTGTAATAAGACCAGCACAACGGCTCCGGATAAATACAGTTTAAGTTAAAGTCAGTTTAAGTCAAAAAAAATTAAATAAAAAGGTACTGGAAGCTAAGTTAAAGATCACCAGCGAGTAAGAACTAGGAAGTTATTTAGTATTTACAATAATGGCAGATGTGAAACAACGCTTCAATATTTAAATGTTAACTAAATAGGTCATTCGGTCTAAATGTGGGACTAAATGGGTCATTAGGTATTTCTTTAAGTCATATGCACTAATGAGTATATCTTCAATTTGATAACTTAAATATCATTTAATCGTTGTAATGGGCGTATCAATTACCATCAGCTGAACGTCCTGCTCATCTCGTCCCTTATTGTCAAATAAAATACATATTAATACTAAACAGAGGAGATGTTGTTTGACGTAAGTAAGTCGAGTCACTGATCGACCAGACGAACGTGTGGCCAATTTATTTTTTAAATTCAAATATTTTTATTTAAAATATCATTTATTGAAAGTCAAATACGAAAATTACCGACCTGAGAAGAACGGGTGCAAAGGACTCAGTGGGCATCTTTTTTTTTCATAAAAATGTGGTTATAATGTATCATCGTACAGTAAAATTCAATATTTAATAGCCTGAGAGTGGTTGCTCCATTCCCAATCTGTGGTATCATTAAGAAAGTCATTTATATTATAATACCCTATACCACACAAACTTTTTTTTAACAATTCTTTTGAAATGAAAGCATATACATCGCCCCATAAAAGCCTTACTAACTCAACTAAGCCGAGTAGTAGGTATAATAAGTTTATGTTTGTTCCTGGTGTTAACATTATGGTTAAGACAGTTTCTAGCAAACTCATATAAGTCCCTACCATACATAACATTTTCAAGAATATATTGAAAGGCAACAGTTTAGATGTTTATTTCTTTGTTTTTTTTTGAGTTAAGATGTTTTTCTCAATGATTCGTTAGGACCTAGCACTTCTTCTATTGCCAGTCCATTGTGGATATTATAATTTTTAGTCACAGTATATTTTATGTATTGCTTTCAGATCATCCAAATATAAAAGTGTTTATTTCACACGGTGGACTTATTGGAACCCAAGAAGCAATATACGGAGGAGTTCCCATCATTGGAATTCCAATCTACGGAGATCAGCTAAATAATCTATTTTGCATAGAAGAACTGGGAATTGGTCGTATACTTCGTTACCATGATATTAACGAGGAAAATCTTTTTGAATTACTTAGTGAATTTGTTAATACTGATGCATATAACAAGAAGGCCGAGGAAGTTTCTAGGAGATATCTGGATAGGCCTATGTCTGCTTTGGACACTGCTGTATTTTGGTTAGAGTATGTTATTCGAAATAATGGCGCACCTTACATGAAGAGTCCAGCTCTTGAACTTAATTGGTGGGCTTATATTATGCTAGATGTGTACATTTTCTTGGCTGTTACACTCACATTAACTATGTTCGTTATAATTAAGATATTAATATTTGTTAAAATGATTCTGATGACACAGAAATCGAATATTAAAAGTAAAAAGGCATAAATATTTTGTTATCTAATTAAAATGATTTAATTTGGAAAATTGTGCAATTCATAATTCATCTATTTTGATTCAGACTGCGATACATCAACCGAAATATTTGCCTGATTAATTTATCCTCGTCCTTATCCTATTTAACCCCAGAAGATTCAAGTTTCCGTTTACCACGAAAAAAACCCATTTGTGTCATCGCTCTTCGGCAGCACCTTCCTTGAAGCCTCGCCTAGTATCGGAACCTGAAGAAACTGGATCTCAAAATCTCGAGCGATTGCCAATTCCGCAATCATCTGGAGGGCAAAGCTAAATTGGCTTTAAAGAAGCTGGGCGTCATAAATAGAGCACGGCAATACTTCAAGCCGGCCCACATTCTAGCGCTCTACAAAGCCCATGTCCGGCCACATATGGAGTATTGCTGTAATATCTGGTCAGTGGCACCCCAGTATCAGCTCGATCCATTTAACTGCGTGCAATGCAGCGCTGCTGAAATTGTCTGGGATGGCCCACTGAGTTCTGTGAAGGGCTCGATCACCTGGCATTGCGTATAGACCTTGCTTCATTGTGTGTCTTCTACCGCATCTATCACGGCAAGTGTTCCGAAGAGCTGTTTGACCGAATTCCACCTTCGTGCGATACGCCACAAATTAGAATATCATCCCCACACTCTGGATGTATGGCGTTCCTGTGCAGTTTTCAAGGAACTTTCTTCCACGTACGTTCCTAGTGCGGTGTTTCCGGGTCGATAGAATATGGCTCCCTTCAAAAAAGGGCGTACACCTTCATTAAAGGCCGGCAAAGCCCTTTTCTACATATTTGGTATTTATATAGTATCAAAATTAAATGAAGAGTTGACCTTTGGAAAAAATAACATTGATATATTAATATAGTTTTAAGTATTATGATATCCCAAAAAGAGGCACCATGTTGATTACAAAATTTGTATTTTCATAAATATTACATAAATTAATAAATGCTTCAAACAAGTCTCCTATTACTAGCTTTACTGAATGTATTAGTCAGAGAAAACATAAATGATGATCAATCAATTCAATCAGTTTTGTAAGATCGGTTCATATCCTCATTAAGAGTTTGCAACTAAAAGTTGGAAGTCGGCAGAATATTCAGCGGTGAATTAATGCCGAAACGGTCGGAAAATGAGAGAGGGCCTTGGAACAACGCCTGAATGAATTTTCCACGTTTAATGAACAGAATGTCAATTGAATAACCTTATGAATATTTTCTGTATTGTTTATTACCATTATAATAATAGCTGTGTCCATATAGAGTGCTCAATGATGCATACATTACTCAAAGCAAAAACCTAAGTTATTGGCGGTAATTTCGGTAGACTGAAACATCCATCAATCATGGTTGGTAAATATCGATACTCAAATACTAGATAGTAATAAATTATTTCTTTTATCAATAGGTTTGAGTTGTATGTAATTGTTTTTATTTTTTTTTAATTTAATGTATTTGGGATTTAAAAAGGTAACTTTTCAACTTTTCATGGATTTTTTTTTTGTAAACGATAAAAATAAAAATCGACAAACTTGGATATTTGAATTTTTCACATAAATTTTGAGGTTATGGAAAATTAATTTACGGGCGAGCTGAGGTCGGGAAGTGGAAGTGGGGGTTTAAGGGTATAAAATGATTTATCTCAAAGAAAGAAACTACAAGTCAAAAAAATATATATTTCAAATCAAAAAATTACAGTGTATTTGGGATTTAAAAAGGTAACTGTTCAACAAATTTCATGTTTTTTTTGTAAACGATAAAAATAAAAATCTACAAACTTTGAATATTTGAATTTTTCACATAAATTTTAAGGTTATGTGTAACTTTACTTTTTAACTTTTTTCCATAGAAATCGAGAGTAGCCGTTTTTTACTATCACTTCCACTTCCCGACCTCAGGTCACCCCCGTAAATAATTTTCTCCATCATTTTTGTTATATTCCTTTTCAAATCATTTTCATCCTACTATTACTTTTTTTCGCTTTTTAGTATTAATTTCAAAGGTTTTTTTACTGATCTAAACGCTAATAAGCGCGCTCAAATTCCAGACGTGGAAGATCATTCAGCTTCGCTGTTGGACCTACCTAACCACTTCCCATAACCTGGATGCCTATCGCAAAATTGACTCCGAGTTTGAGGGATGTGATGTTACTCTTCAGGGATGATTCCGGTTAACATCAGGTGGATATAATTACACCCTCAAAAGATCCCATATAAAATTCTAATTATTTAGTCAAATTACAATGTACCTGCACCATGTTGCTTTGTCATACTTGTTTGTAACTTGGAAACAGAATGCCTTCAATTTCAATCCGACCTGGTTATTTTCATTTCGTCCAAACTCGAAAACAAAGTTTGTCATTAAATAACAAAGTTGTTAGGAATGGATACATTTGAAATATATTTAACATTAATTTTGTTTCGTACCTACAAGTTTTAAACTAATTAAAAGGTGAATGTTAAGGTCTGTAAAACTGTTTCTTATAAAGAGACTTATTGGAATGAAAGTTTTTTATTTTATTTTATGATAATAAGGGACGAAACGAGCAGGACGTAGCTGATGGTAATTGATAAGCCCTGCCCATTACAATGCAATGCCGCTCAGGATCTTGAAAAACCCAAAAATTCTGAGCGGCACTACAATTGCGCTCGTCACCTTGAGACGTAAAGTGTTAAGTCTCCTTTTCCCAGTAATTTCACTAGCTATGGCGCCCTACGGACCGAAACACAGTAATGTTTAGAGATTACTGTTTCGCGGCAGAAATAGGCGCCGTTGTGGTACCCGTATTCTAGCTTGTATCCTGTGTAAAGGAGCCTCCCACTCTTGATTAATTGTGTCTATTAATTACTAAACTAATGTACCCTGAAGAAGAACCTGTTCTTTCCGATGATCCAAGACGAGTGCTGGAAGTCGATACCGTATCAACGAACAAATCTTCGATCCAATATTGTGATCGTAGCTTCGCAGACACCAATCTATAAGGCATACGCAAGTTTCTGTGATATTTTGACAGCTTTTTTTATTAAATAGTAACCTACATATTACATTATATCTTGAACACAATAGAAATCTGCACAACAGAAATCAATGACATTTGAAATAAATTGGATATTTGACTTATCTATTTGAACCGCCTTCCCAATTGTTTCGCCTGTTTATCGCGATGATGTTCTACCTATAGATTTCTTACATTATTAGATTATTACCAGTGGGATTAGATTAGACTAGAGGGACTAGATTATGGGTACCACAACGGCGCCTCTTTCTGTCGTGAAGCAGTAATGTGTAAGCATTAATGTGTTTGGGTCAAAAGAGCGCCGTAGCTAGTGAAATTACTGGACAAATGAGACTTAACATCTTATGTCTCAAGGTGACGAGCGCAATTGTAGTGCCGCTTAGAATTGGGAAGTTCAAGTATCCTGAGCAGCGCTGCATAGAAATGGGCAGGGCGTTAAAATTACCATCAGCTGAACGTCCTGCTCGTCTCGTCCCTAATTTTCATAGAAAAAAATAGATTGTGTTAGAGGCCAATAAGGATTTCTCTTCATCGATTTGCCCTCTATGATAACATTTTTTTATAGAAGAGTTAGAGAATTATCGCGGTCCATACACTCTTATAACACGTCCGACCTAAAGCGACGAGTATACGTACATATTTAATAATATGAATAGAATAATCGAGAATATAATATTATTATATACCGGGGGCATTGGGGAGACACTCAAGCAACAAAAAAAAATTTAACAAAAAAACAACCGACTTCAAAACATTATGTTGTTTTGGAATAGTGTTTTTGAAGTCGATTGTCTTTTTGTTTATTTTTTGATTTCTAGTGAATTTGAAGTACACTAGCAATTTGTCTAAATACTATCTACTACATGTAGATATACTTAATTTTTCAATACAGCAATGAACGTAAGCACTTTGCAATTTGATTACAGACAGTTAGAAATTCTGCCACAGATCGCCCTTACTGTAAGTCGTTAAGAAGTTCCATTGATCATCATATTCGACTACGACAATTACTTGACCATTACCAAGTTATGGTAGATGACTTAAATATCCTACTAGTATGAAAAAGATTCGGCCGAGTATCGTTAATTTGTCCTAAGAATTGATAAGTTCCGTTACTTTGTCATGGATCCCGTAATCAGAACCCAACCAAACTCTCATCAAACTATCTTTAAAGTATATTCTTTTCAATAACAAAATAATAATCGAAATCCGTTCGCGCGATATTGAGTTATTCGTAAATTTGTCGTCCACATACGTATAGAAAGCGTAGCAAATTTAAGACTTATATGGTTTTCTCATGGATGGTCATTGTCAGATCTGGACCAAATTACAATGGGACCTCACGGGAAGCACCAGCTTTCAAATAAAAAAAGAATTATCAAAATCGGTTCACACGGTCGAAACATAAAAAAAAACATACCGACGAATTGAGAACCTCCTCCTTTTTTAAAGTCGGTTAATTAAATCCGTTTTATAGTTGGTTTTTCTTACAATTATCGTGTGTAGACAGCAAACCCAATTTGATGAGAACTATTTTATGTATTTACATAATAGTTAAGCAGTAACTTTAGTATCCAATACCTCTAAATATTCTAATATAGATTAAGCCTTACTTTAGTTTTTAATGTATGTTAGTTTTAATTAGATTAGGCATATTATAGTAATATTTTAGATTAGTTTTTTCATAATATTTGTTATTATATTTTATAAATGTTCATGTGTATTTGTAGTGTTTGTTCCAAATAAAGATATACTTACTTACTTACTTAATTCGATAACAATTCTCCCAAAATTTCCAATACCTTAATCGGCTCGTATCGTGAATATACGTGGATATTTCGAGATACTTACTCTCTCCTATTTCTGGCTCTTAAGCTACACGACTATTCCATTTGTGTTTGCTGAGCAATCCACGGCGATAGTCTATTTCGGAGATGTCACTCACATCCACGTTATAATTTTATAATTTGCTGTTAAAGAAGTTTCTGAATTTATGTTGATTTATTACTCAAACAACTTAGTCTGGGCATTTCAAGCTTGGGATGTTTATTTTGAAGATCAAATGGCTAATATAACACTAGGTTTTGGTTTATATTGGTACTCCTAATTATAGTTGTAGAAAATAGGTAGTTACTTTATGCTGAAATGAAGTAAAATACACGAGGAAAACTTGCCTAACGAGGTAATTCTATATTTCTGTATACAAAGATGCAAAATCATAGAATAAGCACTAATGCTTATAATGCTGACTTTTAATTTACTATACAAATTATTAGTTAATGATATATAGATCAGACAGAAATACCTACGTATTCTGTCTGATCGGTTCTTTATAAGAATATCTATTTCTTATTTATTTAATTGATTTAGAATTTCTCGATGGCTTCTTACAAATTATCCTAATGTTGTGAGCCTTCTTGGGTGTAAATTTAGCTTATAATTATGGATTTCCTCTAAAATAACTCCTAATTCAATAATCTTACAACTTACTCTTCAATTTTCTTACAAATTATAAAAACATCTTTTTTATTATAACATCTGGGTGGTCAACTAGGATTTTTTTTATGGAGAAGGACAAACGAGCCACCTGGTGTTGAGTGATCACCGCCGCCCTCATTCTCTTGCAACACCAGAGGAATCACAAGAGCGTTGCGGGCCTTGAAGGAAGCTGTACGCGGTTTTATTGAAGGTACCCATGTCGTATCGTCCGGGAAACACCGCACAAGGAGGCTCATTCCACAGCTTTGTAGTACATGGAAGAAAGCTCCTTGAAAACCGCACTGTAGAGGATCCCCACACATCCAGATGATATTTATACAAATTAAAGATAACTTCTTAAATAAACAGATTGGCTGCAAGAAGACCAAAAGATTTAATGACTCGCTAATTTGTCAGACTAAAATAAAAAAAAAAATTAATCTGTGTATAAAGTAAACGATTCATAATGATAAATCGTTTTATTGTGACATCGAAATCATCTTTATTAAAACTAGTAGGTACTTTCTGAAAGTATAGTCGAAATTGAACAGTGCCATATCTTGTAATAGCAACGAGGAAGTGTAAAGGAATCAATGGCCTTAGTTTAACAAGTGAATGTGTTACTATGTAAGACCCCATCCATCCCCTTGCGTTTGTCATGCAAATAGATAGTGAATAATTTATAGAAGACTCAGACATGTGAATACACACTTTGTTAAAGCATACTCGATAGTAACGAATACTATTTGATTATTAACCAGGCTTGGTACACACTTATCGTAAGTTACATGTTATATATAACTTATGATTTTGAGAGATTCGTTATTTACTTAAGATGCTCCATACCAGTGGGAGGCTCCTTCGTACAGGATGCCGGCTAGATTATGGGTACAATAACGGTGCCTATTTCTGCTGTAAAGCAGTAATGTGTAAACTTTCCTGTGTTTCGGTCTGAAGCTAGTGAAATTACTGGGGAAATGAGACTTAACATCATATGCCTCAAGGGGTCGTGCGAATTGTAGTGCCGCTCAGATTTTTTTGGGCTTTTCAAGAATCCTAAGCGGCAATGCATTTTAATGGACAGGGCGTATCAATCACCATCGTCCTGATCGTATCTTCCCGTATTTTCATAAAAATAATGTGACGAGAAAGCTTTGATTTTGATTTTTAGTTATCATGTGTAGGTATGCTATAACATGATTCGTCATGCTCACTGAATGGCTTGTGACGGCGTCGTTTGCCGGGTCATCTCTTTCCCTCAAATATGTGCGGAGGGAACGATGGCCGGCATGATGTCAATTCATCAACGGTTGCTGCATACGATGCCAGGTCGACCTGTTATAGTTAATAAATAATTGTATTTGTTGGATGCAATTACTATTTATGACAGTAATCACGACCATCATGTTCACGAAGCATCCTTACACTAACATTGAATTCAAGTTCTAAAGCTTGATGCATCCAATATATGATAATTTATATTTATATAGTTAATTGTTTATTACCTTTTATGTAATAATTTATATTATTTAAACACGACTCATAATATATTGGTTGCAATACCTTACAAACTAATTTGTTATGTATATTACAGCCATTGGAAAATACTCTATTTGATTGAAAAGAGTGGCCGTTGAGTTTCATGTATGTTCTTCTCACGAGCTCAACTTTTTACGAACGTAACAAATGGCAAATTCAGTAATTTGAAAGAAATATTTGTAGTGAGGATTGAAAAGCCTGATTGAATAAAGTTTATTTGACTTTGACTTTGCCATGAGAATTGAGAAGTGCTCTAGATATATCAATGAAAATGCACAAAAATAACAAAACTCAAATGAATTACGAATAGAAGTATTCGCAATTCAAAGAATAATGATAAAATGTTATTATTCTCATTATAAAACTTATCAAAGACAATCAAATCAAAATCACTTTATCCATAGAAGTAGGTAAAATAAATTATTTGCTTCTTAAGGTATTATTTTGGAAAGCAGCGGTATTAACAATAAATATAGAATAGATATTATACATTATTAAAATTAACCAATAACGGTTCCCAATGTTACAAAAATACTTATATCAATATGGGAGAGAAGATGCAAAATATAATAGAATTAATAATATTGAAAATGACACTTATGAATGTCAAAAGTTTTCTTTTTACATTTACCATCACTGCGGAAAAGGTTGAGCTTTAATGAGAATAAGTGGCAAGAAACTCATTGCCACTCTTTTAAATCAATAGTTACAGCTTCATCGTTTTACAAATCATTTCAATTATAATATATGTATGTAAAGTGATGAATTAAAAATACTTAATCGTCAAATATTCAATGCCTAACACGAATGAGCAAAAATAACACAAAAGTTATTGAGTACAGTAGATGCATTTATTAAGTGAGCATTCAATTCGCCATTATAAAAATATAATAAATTTTATTCTTAGAATAGGAAGCAAGCACCACAAGTAGCACCCGTTCACGAGGATGTACCATGGACCAGCTATCGCCTCCCTCGACCATATTTTAGGGAAAGGAACGACCCGCCCCACGTCACCACCAGAAGTAATGACAGTGACGCAACAAAAAATATTCATCTACATAATATTGAAAGAGAGAAGAGTTAAAGCAGTGGCCGTTGAGTTTCTTGTCTGTTTGAAGAATGTTTGGCGCTAGGCATAATTTATAAGATTATATATTTTGTTCATCAACCCTGTGGTGTCACTTTGACTTGTATGTAAGTAGAAAGCTTAAAATATCTGGGAGACTTCTAATATATGATCGATCATCAAAATTTTAAGGCACTTCTAGAGTTCTAGCTGACATAGAAGCTTCAAACTTAGAATACAGTTAGGACTTAGTGTATAAATGAAGAAAAAACTAAAAACAAAAACAATTTTGCTCCAGTTTCCTAGGTACACTAACTGCATAAATAACTTTATAATCCGATATATTTTCCGCAGATTTGCTCGCTGTACCGTGCCAGTAAAAATTACACTCTTCAAAGCTTACTGCACCTCATTTTACACGAGCAGTCTGTGGGTCGACTATGCGCAGAAGCAGTACAATGGTCTGCGTGCAGAATGTTATTGGGGCTGCCACAATATTGCAGCGCGTCGGGGATGTTTGCTGAGGCGCACGTAGATTGTTTTTACGCGAATATGCGTAAGCGGTGTACATCCCTGTTTCGTAGGGTCCGGGCTAGCCCCAATGGTATTCTGAAAGCGTTTTCTCACAGGTTCGATTGTCAGTACCTGAACCACTGCTCCAGCAGTGTCATACATGATACATGTGCTGACAAGTCGATCATGTTCTAGGTTAGGAAGGTTTAGATTTTAAGACATCGTGTACTAACACTAGGTTTTAAGTTACTTTGTTACTAACACATTATGATCATTTGTTGGTCGAAATAAAGAATTTATTATTAATATATATTTATAAAGTTTATGTTGCAATTTTACGTTACACTTTCGAGAGCTCCATCTAACTAATGTCCTCTTTGGAAGTATTAAGGCGCAGAAATTTTCAATTTATGAATACAATAGATTTGTGAAAAATTGTAACATCAAATTCTCCGAGAAAAACTCATAGAGACATTGATAGGCTTTGAGAAAAACTTGTTGTTGGTATTGAAGAAGTAGAAGGTACCAGAAAGGAATAAAGTTGGATTATCTACAAAAAGAAATGAGATGGCATCAAAAATATTTTGATGTTCTTATATTTATAAATCAAATCATGGTTATTAAATTATTACATAAGAAAATAATAATCAAACTTTTACATGATTAAATGTAAGTTTAAATTTGTAAAGTCGTTTGAAAAAACATTTCTCGTGTAGTTCAGCTAAGTAAAACGTAGCAAACGACGGAATGAGTTGAGCAAAAATTTTTATTTAAATAAGCAAAGAAACGAAGCGTTATTGTCGTTCGTTGGAAGTTTTTTGCATTCATAACGCCGTGGTTTTTGCTCGGGGTCGTAAATAACAGGACATACTGTCCGCTCACGGCTCTCTGCACGTTGCTGCAATTTTTTAAAGTTTTTTAGCTCCTGTAAGTTTTGTGCGAGCATTTTTCGGCGACGTATAAGTTGCTCTTTTTGCTTCCACAAACAAGCTGGGCTATTATTGTACTCTAAAGAATTGCGTTTCGGAACAGCAAATGAACCATATTCATTCTCTCTGTGTTTTCCTTTATTTAAACGGATATGCAAGCAGTATTTTGTCTTGTTTTAATAATAATTTTACAAGATACCTACCATTCATCAGATTTAAAATTTAAAGTGGTGTTATCTTTGGTGTGGAAGCATTAAAAAATTTGCGTGCCTATAAAGTACACATATCAGAAGTGAAACCTACATTGTGAATGAACCTTTCAACTGCATATGAAGTCCTGGTTCATTTTCTAGGATGACACATGACCGCACAACCGCTATGAAAGACATTACTATCACCGCTACCATATTTATGTTGTCCTAGTGCCTCTGTAATAAGTCGTGCGCATGACGTCAGAATTAAATAATTATTAAGGTGTATTTTCGTCATACATAAGACTATCTCTTCATCTATGATCGTCTGTTAGCAAAAAATATTTTAACAAAAAAACAACCGACTTCAATAACACTATTTTTAAAACAATAGATTATGCACTAAAAAGTATAAAAATAATTGCGTATTTTTATACAATCTAATTAATTAATATAATTCTAGTTATGATTCTTGTAATTTTTGGAATCTAAGCAATTGTAATGTGAACTGTATTCATACTGTCTTTATTTAACAGTGTTTTATCTAAAGTCCGTAAATAAAAGCAGTTTCGATATGATGAAAAGGTCACAATCTACCATGCAAAATGTAGTCAGAGATATATTTAATTTTACCGTTAATCAGATATCGTATCCATATTATATCATTATAATGATGTTATTTGCAAAACTGCCTATTTTAAATCGAATATAACCTCTTAATCGAGTGTGCAATTTAGTTTCTATACTATTAATTTACGCTCATTTCTACGGTAGTGTTATAATTTCAACTCCTGTTGATATTTTACGAGTATTTTGCTTTAGAACATAACTTGCTATTGTTACTTTCACAAGCATTACAAAAATTGGGGGTTTTTGTACCGAAAATAATTGGTGATATTCAACGAGCTGAATTATTATTAGTGTATAGAGATGCTGTCGAAAATAATAAGTTAAAACAGATTATACTTAACAAATTTCCGGGACGATACGACATGGGGTTGACCTTCAAAAAAAGCGCGTATATCTTCCTTAAAGGCCGGCAATGCTCCTGTGATTCCTCTGGTGTTGCAAGAGAATGTGGACGGCGGTGATCACTTAAGACCAGGTGACCCGTACGATCGTTTATCCTCCTTATCCATAAAAAAACACAAAATGGAGGACAAGAGAGGGAGCTTTAGTTTGCTGCATTGCTGAAACAGTCTTGTGTCGTCTAAACAGAGTACAGTATCAGCACCCAACTCTAGACCGCATACGTCAAGAGCTATTCTCGCCACCAACGGATGATTTTACATTATATCTGACCACTGAAATGCTGCTTATGTCCAAGGTTCACACTGTTAGAGACACTCTGTACGTGCTGCGTGAATGTCAAAGTCAAGGCGAAGGGTAAACAGAATACACGCAAATAAGGTGTTTTTAGACAAGTTTGGTGGTGAAAATATAGCATTTGGAGCTATGAACACTACTATATCCTGTTACACATACCCTTAAGTCTTACTTGTAGGTTGCTAGTGCTTTCTCTTGGTTTAAGTTAATACTCCAGAGCTATTATGAAATACCAGTTTTCTTTGCAGTTAAGCAAGTTTTTTCTCGGAATGATGCATTTGTTTAGTATACTACTCTCATAAAAGTTGTTCTTATAGCTTTTACTTTTTTTGTATAGGTACATTTATTCAGATTAGTAATCAATAATGAGGATTGTAAGCAATTAAGCTGTTTGCGCCTGTTAAAATATTACACTTTCGAGGCAAGAATTTTGAAAATATTGGCTTTATTACATAGGAGCCGTGAACTCATATCGCTCAAGGTCGCCGGCATTTAGTGTCGCCTAGGAGTTCGGAATGCAGTACAGTACAGTAGAACATAGTGAATATTCGGATCACATAATATAGTGTGGTGAAGGAGAAAACCGTGACAAAAACCTACACAAACCTCCTACGAAATTCAAAGAATTCGGTGATGTTGATCAAATAGCGCTGCTCGACTAAAAATACAGGATCAATACATGCTTGAACCCAGGACGAATATTTCCATTTCCGACTTCAAAAGAAGGCAGTAATGCGTGTTATTAGTTCCTTGAAACGCGCATGGCTTTGTTGCAACACTCTCCAAGAAATATGCAATTCAAGACACATGAATATAATGGCCTTTATCGCTCGCCACTCGCCCCGTCACATTAAATCACAGATTATCAAACTTATTTCTTTTAACTATATATCTATATATATAAAAATGAATTGCTGTTCGTTAGTCTCGCTAAAACTCGAGAACGGCTGGACCGATTTGGCTAATTTTGGTCTTGAATTATTTGTGGAAGTCCAGAGAAGGTTTAAAGGTTGAATAAATATGAAAATACTCGGTATATGAAAATATTACTTTGATGTGTCCCCCGTCGTTCAGAAATAAAATAAAAATGATAGTTTTAAATGAATAACTAATTAGAATTTTTATAGCTTTCTAACTTTCTGAGGAGGTGAAAAATAAACTTCCTTAAAACACAGGTAAATAGCACTTAAAAAAGGATTCCTTTTATTTGTTTTAAGTTTATTTTATACAAAAGTTTAGGTCTTTTATTTATCGATCGAGTGAGTACGAAGTCTGCCGGGTCAGCTAGTTTTTAATAAATATAATATTCTGAAAATCAATTATTTTTCAGCGCCCCCAATATTTTATACACTCCCAGTACAAGTATTCCTAGTTTTATACCATCACACAGGGCAGAAATATATTTCTGTCCTAGCTAACTAATTAGAGGGTGTGAGCACTATACGTTTTAAATTCGTATCCATGATTCTTCAAAGTGGCCGTCATACAAAACCATACATTCAATTAGTAATTTTTTCATGGATCCGTAAAATCATGGAACGGTGCACAAGCACCCTTGTCCGAAATTTTTTAAAATAAAGTATCTCAGTGACATTACAAATCAAACAACCCATTCCCCCAGTTTTTTCTTGGCCCTTTAACGCCCCCTTCTAGGTCTCTAACGCCCACAAGATGGCGCTATCGCCGAGTTTTAGAAGGACTAGAGACTTGGTGTAATTTTTTAAATTTAGTAGTGGTTTAGATATCTGGTGGCAGCGACAGAAAGGAAAAGTGAAATGGTACCCTTATTTATTGATTAATTAAATATACGAACTGTTGGAAAACGTTATAATCGCTATTATTAAGCAGTTCACTTAACATGAAAGTTCATAATAATTTTATCATTGTTAAATTTTTTATATTCTCGTACAAGTTTTCTACGTCGGAGTTGGAAAGTATGTAATAAGAGCAGGCTAGTAAGGACCTAACTTATTAAACTATGCTCCGACCCAAAGGAGTTACTTAGTTTTTTTACATTCCACTTGGGATATTTTATATGAAAATTTAGTGTAATTTTCTGAAGTATAACTTGCTTCGCTTATTATAACAAAGAGCATTATTGGATGTAGCAACCGTATAATAAAATGTAGTTTTAATATCCGCTTGAAGATACGTAAGTTTTTTTTTAATTACGAGACGAGCAAGACGTACAGTGATGGTTATTGATACGCCCTGCCCATTACAATGTAGTGCCGCTCAGGATTCTTGAAAAACTCAAAAATTCACTCAACTGCGCTCGACACCTTGAGACATAAGTTGTCAATACTCATTTGCCCAGTAATTTCACTACCTACGACGCTCTTCAGACCGAAACACAGTAATGCTTCAAGGCAGAAATAGGCGCCGTTGTGGTACCCATAATCTAGCCGGCATCTGGTGCAAAGGAGCCACTGATGAGACCTGTGGTGTACCTACATAACCGATCGATTAATTATTCTATTGTATTCCTGGGAGGTTTAATTAGTTAGATCACTAACAAGTTTAGTAGTTTAGGCGACGTAATTTTTTATAGTTTTTTTAACACTCTATTATCGATTGTATGGTTCGTGCTGAAGCTGGAGTACAAAACAAATCCTTTGAATCTTATGATGGTCTGCTTATTGTAAATATAAACAAGATACATGAGTGTTATAACTGTTATAATATTATTGATAAAACCTTATCAAATAGTCTTATCTAAGGAACCTAAATTATGAAATAAATTAGCATAAAATATTAAGTTACCACATATGAACAGTTATCAACTAGGTACCTACTCTTATTTATTTTTCAACAATATCTTACAGATATAATACTTACAAGGTATCTGATAAATTATTATCTTATTCACAAACATGCGGAATTTTCTATTTGTTAGTTAACAATAATCTATTACTATAACAAATTTGTGAGCGATCAGTGTCTGTAAATTTTTATATATTTTTTTAAGAAAATAATTTATACACGTGGTTCTAATGTAACTAAAATATACCGTTTAAAATATTCGGCCAATAATATATCGCTTGTGTCAGTTTGAGAAACCGCTAGTCCGATATGAATGCGGTTTTTACTTATGTGTTGTAACACTTTCACATCTATCGTTTCACAAACGACGCGACTCTGTGTCGGTAACATATCGGTAACGCACCCGGTTTACAAAAATACCTTAATGCGAATAAAGAAGGTTTAACTTCAATAAATTCAATCGGTGGGTTATTATATAAATTGTGCTGCAGAAAAGAGCAATTCGAGCAGTCTATCAAATGCGTTCAAGGGATTCATTGAGACAAAAGTTTAGTGAAATTAATATTATGACAGTACACTGCCAGTATATATACGAGAACCTCCTATACGCTCATAAACATATTAGCCAATTTAAAAAGAATAGTGATGTACACAGTGTCAATACTCGAAACAAACATAAACTCACAATTCCATCTACTAGGCTCCGTAAAATTACTAAATCTTTTATAGTGGATTGTGTTATATTTTATAATAAACTTCCAAATGATATTAAAATACTACCTATTAAAAATTTTAATGTATCGTAAAAATAAATTAACATCTAAGGCCTATTAAAATGTGAAAGATTATTTGAATTATAAAGATAGTTGGAATTAATGTTCTAAATTTTATTAATGAATATTGTTATACTCATTTGAATGCTATTGTAACTTTTGTACTCCATCCTGACTTGCAATAAATAGCTTATAAAGTTTTACAGTGAATAAAGATTTTTTTGACTTTGACTTAAAGTAATGCGTAAAGAAATTTCACCTTAAAATGATAATTGAAAAAATATGCCTCAATCGAGGCGGCCATTGTCGCGGGCGCGCGCACGTGTTATAAAAACATGTTGTTGTCGTGGTGGCGTCCATCTATAAATAAATAAGTAACAGTGTGTGTGTGTGACGAGCTCGGCGATACGATTACGTCACAACATGATAGCAATATGAAGATAGTCACAATTCACAAGTAAATGTAGTGTAATGTAGATTGTAGAATTCTGAGGTTATATTGCGCATTGAATACTAAATATTTAAAGTTACTAAAGATTTATATTAGTAGGAAGCGAACTTTATAATCGAACTTCCCACATTTGTGTAGTGGAATATTAATGAGTGGGTGAAACTACGTAACGAGCAAATACAGTTCGACGGAAACTTGTAAACAACTGATAACAACTGTTGTAGTTACCGCTTTTGATCAAGTGTATAGTTAAGAAGTTGTGCTATACAGTTATAATGGCTGTGACTCTTAATAAATTCACTAAAGTGTGGTCTGTCCTAAGCAACTCAAGTATAAGGACGCTGTCGACAACATGTGCAAACAAAACAAAAGTAAGTTTCAATTGGGAGGATCCATTGAATTTGGAAGGACAATTACTTGATGATGAAAAGGCAGTTCGCGATTCTGTAAAGGCTTATTGTAATGAAAAGTTACTACCTAGGATAGTAGATGCTAATAGAAACGAAGTGTTTGATAAACAAATATACAAAGAAATGGGTGAACTTGGTGTACTCGGATGTACGATTAAGGGATATGATTGTGCTGGGGTTTCTAGTATCACCTATGGATTGATTACAAGAGAACTGGATGGTATAGATTCCGCGTATAGGTCTGCAATGAGTGTCCAGAGCAGCTTAGCAATGGGAGCCATATACATGTATGGATCAGAGGAACAAAAACAAAAGTATTTACCGAAAATGGCCAAAGGTGAGCTAATTGGCTGTTTCGGTTTAACCGAACCTAATTTTGGAAGTGATGCTGGTGGTATGGTTACTAGAGCAAAGTATGACGCCAAAACAAAAACATACGTATTATCGGGATCAAAGACTTGGATAACGAATTCGCCAATTGCGGATATCCTTATAGTGTGGGCCAAAAATGAGGAAAATAAAGTAAGAGGTTTTATAGTTGAGAGAGCTCAAGTGAAAAAAGGTTTAGATACGCCTAAAATCAATGGAAAATTTTCTCTAAGGGCTTCGGCAACGGGAATGATATTGCTCGACGAAGTCGCTATTCCGGAGGAGAATTTATTGCCCAATGTAGTAGGAATGAGAGGGCCTTTTGGATGTCTCAATAACGCACGGTATGGAATAGCTTGGGGCGCGCTCGGGGCCGCCGAAACATGTTTGCGGATCGCTCGACAATACACATTAGATCGGAAGCAATTTGGGAGACCGCTCGCTTCGAATCAGCTAATACAAAAGAAATTGGTTGACATGTTGACTGAAATAAGTATTGGCTTCCAAGCCTGTTTACAAGTAGGTCGTTTGAAGGATAAGGGTTTAGCTGCGCATGAGATGGTGTCATTACTTAAAAGAAATAATTGTGGCAAGGCGTTGGAGATTGCGAGAGTTGCAAGAGACATGCTTGGCGGAAATGGAGTGTCAGACGAGTATCATATTATAAGGCACGTTATGAATCTTGAGGCAGTAAATACTTATGAAGGAACACACGATATTCATGCATTGATATTGGGAAGAGCAACCACTGGCTTACAAGCATTTTATTAAATATAGTCACTTTTATAATATTATTATTTTGTAGTCATTTTAACATGTTATTTTCTATATTGTTTATTTTTTGATTATATGTATAACTGTTATAATTCAAGTTGTTATTTTAACCTAAACCAACGTACTATAAACCTACATATGTGTCAAAATTATGCAGGCAATGAGTATCTTTTGTTATTTATTTTTGACTAGCTGCCCCGACAGACGTTGTTCTGTATATAATAAATAAAATAATGTTTTTATATGAATTTGTCAATAATATATCATAACATTAAAAATGACTTCGTAAAATATGCACCCTGCTGTCGTAATGAAATTGTTTCACAGTAGAACTGTCAAACCGTGCGTCAATAAATTATCTCATAGAAATTATGTATGGACACATCAAAGGAAAAACAAATTTGTTTTTATTTAATTAAGCATCATTTTCCTATTTATTCACCTTTTAAACCTTCTCTGGACTTCCACAAATAATTCAAGACCTAAATTTGCCAAATCGGTCCAGCCGTTCTCGAGTTTTAGCGAGACTAACGAACAGCAATTCATTTTTATATATAAGAATGACCAATATAATAAACACCTAACGCCTTGATAATAAGGAGAGCAACCTAAAGCCAAGTAAGCGCATAAAAAGAATGCTGGGAGAGTTTCTTGGGTCATTTTACTCTCTCAGAGCGCCATTCGTTTCCGAAGCGGTAGTAGTATCTAGTATATTAGAAATTCAATCAAAAAGAATTCTAAAGGAAGCAATTTTGAGAAAATTAATGCCTTTTTTATGCCTAGAGAGCTAGGTTTGCCAAATGCCATAATCATAATACAATAATAATTTTGTATAATTATTATATAACGTTTTGAATCACATTTATTTTCCCACAAATAAAACAACATCACTTATCGAAATTACACACAATTAGCATCTTTTGTTCTAGATTTCAAATAAAAAAAAATCAATTGGAGGCGCCGGGTATCGATCCCGGTACCTCTCGCATGCTAAGCGAGCGCTCTACCATCTGAGCTACGCCCCCTGTATACAAACCGGCGAAATTACGGATCAGATTCTTAATCAAGCGTTAAACACTTTCAACGAAGTTAAAATGAGGTGTATATTACTCTAATAATGTTAATGAAATCACTTTTATTTAGGTAATGTAATTATGTGATAGCATAGTACAGGCCACAGAGTAGGGATGGATACTTACGTTACTAGTAATATTATACTGTACTTTGTTAGACTACATTACTTGAATTTGTTGTTTATGGCCCCTTGTTACTTTATAAAAATTAAAATATTTATATTATAGCCCCTATGAGAACTAGCCACTTATAAAGTTCTGGAATTAAATCAACTTGTGACATGTCAGAATGCAAATTGCAATGCACTTTCACAAAAACTTTAAGTCAAAGTAAAAAAAAATATATACAGTTGGGCTTAAACTAAGCGGTTTTGAAGCGCCGCTATAAATATTTATTTTAATTTTTTTTATTTATGGAAAAAGGAGGACAAACGAGCGTACGAGTCACCTGGTGTTAATTGATCATCCTCTTCGGAACACTCCCAGTGATAAATGCGGTAGAAGACACACAATGAAGCGACGTCTCTACGCAACGCCAAGTGATCCAGCCGTTCACAGAGCACTGGGTCCCCGACAATTCGAGCTGCTCTGCGTTGCACGCGGTCAAATGGATCGAGCTCATACCGGGGTGCGCCAGACCAGAGATGACAGCAATACTCCATATGTGGCCGGACTTGCGCTTAAGTAATTAAATTACTGAATTTACCAAAAATGTTCGTAACTGGTTGAGCTTGTGAGAAGAACATACAAGAAACTTAACGGCCACTCTTTTCAATCAGATAATGTAAATGGAATTACAAATGCAAGAAAATTTATTGAAGTAGGCGTTACTTTGCGGAAATCCATATATCCGCCCATATTGGCGGAATTAACACTAAAGAAAACTTAAAACATTTGGATGATTACAAATGCACTTAAAATATTATTTATTTCAAAGAAATGTGCTAGTGGGTTGTTATTTTAAACATTGTCAACTAGGGTCTTATCACTGTAGCGGCAATTTTAGCTCTTACAGCATTACATGAATCTAAGTGGCCGGTTTATTCCAGTTAAGTATTGTGGCCTCAATTTCTTTCAGAGCGTATATCTAGATGCTTGAGGCTTTTTAAAAAGCTGTCTACTATTTCGGTAGGTGCTTCGAATGTAGAACGTAAGTAATTTGTTTCAAGTTGCATGTACTAGTAAAATTATTCTTACGTGAATATTTGGTTCGTGAATTTTTTATTTCCACGTGAAATTAAAACTATATCTTCTCAAAAAGTGTCTTTTTATTAATGTGACTAGTAGGCCACTTCTTTTATATATTAGAGGCGCAAACGGGCAAGAGGCTCACGTCATGGGGTTGTGAGGTCATACACTTACCCCCATATTCATAATGGTCCGCTAATTTTAAACAGCCGCTTAGGAGTGTTTTTTCTCATTCTGACTTAGGTCAATAGAAGAAGACAGAGTGAGAATTAGCAATGCTTTAGGTTAGCAGACTATTATGAATAAGGGGGTTAGTATACTAACGTAATAGACAAAAACTCTCCTCATAACGGCGAGACTAAATTTAAAATGTTCATGTGTGCACGTTTTACAGATGTGTTAGTGAAATGTGTAGTATATCTGTTTTTCTTTTAGACAATCCCTATGACAGATATTGATTAACGGCGTAATATTCACGTATACAATATTTAGTTATCTAAAACATGTTTTTTTAAATTTGATAATATAATCTTTAGAAAATGGAGTGCGAATATAATATGTTATATTTATATAACATATATAAATATAACATACACCCTTACTCATAATAGTCTGCTAACATGCTAATGTTTTTCTGCACACTTAGTGTTCATCTTTCATAGGATTTCTATCCAGGTTACTACTGAGATAAACGGACTCTCTTGTTAGAAACGAGATGCTATTGTCAACAATAGTGAAGTTTTAATTTACCATACTCGTAGGTACTATTACAAAATTTTTGCCTAAATAATGGTTCTTAAAGTACTAGTAATAATAGATATGTATTATAAACCTAAAATTGAAACTTAATAAATAATTAATGCACATTCAATTATTGAATTAATAAATACTATTAGGTAAGAACACTTATACATATATAACGTGAAACTTAATGGGTATACTATGCTTTGAACCAGACATTCCTTAGGTCATCTGTAATGACTATGTGAAGTCAGAAATGAATTAGCATTATATTTTAATACAATATTTAAAGTTCTAAGTTTTCGCAAAAACTATGATTCCCTCAAACCTAATCAGCTGTTTTTTTGAACTCTCTTTGACCTGGAACAGATGAAAAACGTAGATGTGACATAATATCAGATAATAGTAAAATGCCTACTATTTATTGCAGCTGTGAAGCAATTTGTGTTCTCATTTTGCCATGAAGACAAATGTTATTTTGTATTTGCATTTGCTTTAGCTGACATTGACATACTTCTAAATTTGTATTTACTGTAATTATGTATTACCAAATAAAGATAGTTAATTCTAATCTAATTATGAAACTATGTTATGTTAGTATTTACTCTGATTTCCGCGAGTTTTACACATTTAAATAAAACACGTTTAAAAGATAAAAACTAGTGTTATTGTAACTGTGTTTTTACATTTTGTGATTATTTAAATATGTTAGGTTGAAAAGATCGGCCTGTCTGCGTTAATACTCTTTGAATTGTGCTTTGAAATTTTTTGCTCTGTGTGTGTGTAAATTTCTATTCTAAAGGCACCCTACACACTGCACCATTTTTAATTCAAGATTTGTTTATTATGTTGGAAATTAAATGAGTTCACATTTTTGATAAGTTATTACGTAAGCACTTCAATGTAGAATTATTTGAAGTTTTCTTCAAGTTACATTGAAAATAATTCCAAATTTGTAATTATAGATCATGGGTACCACAACGGCACCTTTTTCTGCCGTGAAGCAAAAATGTGTAAGCATTATTATGGTTTGGTCTGAATGGCACTGTAGCTGTTGTTATTACTGGGGAAATGAGACTTGACATTTTAATTCAAGAATGTTTTATCCAATAAAGATAATTCTAATAGACTCCTATTAAGAAATTGTTCTTCACGGTTTTTTTTGTCAAATATGGATGTCTTTGACCATCCTCGTATTAATAATAGGTACTCCATTCCTGGACAGGGTTTTCAACCCGGCCTGGGTATGGAATGGGGCAGTTATTGAGTTTTTTGTAGGAAATTTCTCACTAGCAGCCCATAGTTCAGAAATGTAGATGCTCGCCCCTATTACGTGGGAATTAAACATAGTGAAACGTGGGTGGAAAAAATACACCTCTAACCCTTCAGGAATACAGACGTGAAAATGTGTAATGTTATGTAATTTCTTATTTTGTTTATTCGTTTCAATAACAGGAAGTAAAAAATGAATGAATAATAACATAGACACAAGCCACATTTCATGTAGTGTGCATACTCCTTAATCATAGATTATTGTTTATGTTTAAGTCCATAGGTAGGTGACCTCATTCTGTTTATAAACAAAGTTAGGGTTGTCTAAGAAAAGAAATTGAAAAATAATATTTTTAATTTCGTAGGGAAGTTTTTTCTTTTTTTTAATTATTTGTTAAAACTTAAACATCACCATACTATTGCATATGACCCAAATAGCGTACCATTGAAGGGATGTTATACCCTTTCTGGTTCACGTTGTATATTTTGTAAGTTTGATACATAATCGTTCTACACTGATTTCTCTCAATTCTTTCAAAATGAGGATATTTCGTTAAACAAAAAATAGTAACTTTTATGCACAGTTTCCAATAATATAAATAGAACATTTTAAAGTTTAATTCTTAGATTAATGATTGGTGTCCGCTGCGCACCAACTAGATAACGCAAGAGTAGTCGCAAAGTGCGGCAAGTAATACTCCGCCCAAGTGGGCGTACTCGAGCCAGTCTCGTGAGTCTATGTGACTTTGACGTGGCCCATGTTCTGTTAAACTTTGGTAATAATTGTAACTAAAATTCCGGGTTGCGAAGTAAAACAAGATATAAGAAAGACCCTGGGATCACATATCTTCAGTAAGTATTTTCTATTTTATTAATTTCAATGTGAAATAACACGAAGCGTATGTTTAAAATAAATATTTGAAAGATGCCATTGAGTGTCAAGATGCCACGCACACAAGCATCTAATAGATGCCCTCTATTTAGCGAAAGGTGATGAGAAAACACGCAAACAAGGTATTTTTTGGCAACTTTTATGGTGAAAATATAGACACTGCTTTAACCTGTTAAACATACCCTTAAGTATTAATTGAAACTTGCCAACGCTTGCTGTTGGTTATAGTTAGCACCCCAGAGCTATCATTAACTACCATTTTTATTTACAGTAAAACACGGTGTTTCTCGGTATGACGCTTTTGTTTAGTACGAAACTCAGAAAGTATGAGAGTGATATTGAAAGAAAAGTGAATGCAGGAAACATGGTGAATGGAGCTTTGCACTCCTTAATGAACAGGCAGAAGGTGTCTGATAAAGCTCGTTTGGCTGTGCATGCAACCAACACCCCCTGTGTTGGTTCCAACACTCATGTACGGAAGTGAAAGTTGGGTATGGCAGGAGAAACATGAAAGGAGAATAAATGCAGTTGAGATGAGAGCGTTGAGAAGTATAATAGGAGTTTAACTGAGTGACAGGATAAGAAATAGTGAGATAAGGAAACGTTGTGGTCTGAAAGAAGATGTTGCGACAAAAATTGAGAAAGGTATGCTGAGATGGTTTAGACATGTCGAGAGAATGAATGAAGAACGATTGACGAAGAAAGTGTATAAGGCCAGTGTGAATGAAAGTGTTGTAAGGGGTAGACCTAGGCGGACGTTTCAAGATCAAATCAGGGACGTCTTGATAAAAGGCCAGGTCAAGAGTACCCTAAACCGGAGAGCACGTATGAAAGTAATAATGAAAGTGGACGAAGCGAAACTAGTATGTAAGGATCGTAGCAAGTGGAAAGAAGTGGTCTCTGCCTAACCCTACGGGAAAGAGGCGTGATTTTTTGTATGTGTGTATGTATGTATGAAACTCAAAAGAGGTATTCTTAAGGCTTGTACTTTTATTGTGAAAGTTCATTTATTAGAATTAGTAACCAATTACAAAGATTGCTGGAATGTGATATGCGTTTGCGCCTTACTATTTTGACAAAAGTAAATTAAGAAAGTATTCGTTCGCAAAATATGATCAGGCGTTACATTTTTCAAGCCTTGCATCAATTCACATACTTCAATCAGCGTGATGACAATGATATTATAGTATTAAAAGAGTTAGATATGTCACTAGCGCGCCGAAAATCAATCGCCTAAATGGAGTCAATTGGTTCCTTTGGTCGTAGTCGCTCTCTCGATACGAAAAAGGTGCGCACGCGTTTGTTGTTGACAGAATTGCTTACAATTTGATATAGGTACACCATTACAATGCCGTCTTGTGTTATGGGAAGATAAAGTAATTACGAAAGTAAAAAGAACTCATAGATTAACATACTACAGTTAAGAAATCATGAATTATAACATTTTATTTGTTTTCATTAATTCTCTTTGCGATAATTGCATTTACTATCCTTCTTTGACGTGTAATCGTAATGTGGTGTGCTATTGCAATGTTAAATTATTCATGTGTGCGTTAGTGTATCATTTATAAACACCGAATGTTGTCTAGGTAACCTATCTATACTTTTAAATATCATTGCGTGATGTATCAGGCAGTGGTATACTATTGATTCTATATTGGTGTAAAAATAATAATAATGGTAAATAAGACTCAGCGGAAACTTAGAAAAACAGTGAAGTTTTCTAGAAAACGTAAATCAGATCAAAGATGACGCAAGAGATGCGTGATAGGATTGAGTAAGTACATAAGTACCTATTTTTACTAACATAATATACATAGTAATTGGCATTTTGATTTACGTATAACGATATTAAAACCAACAACATTAAATATTTTTGCTAGCCTGTATGTTTATATTAATATAATCATGCATTTTCGTTTGATAAGAACACCAATTAACAGATATTCTCGAGTCTAATGTAGGTAACTACTATACATTTTTTTTTATGGATTAGGAGGACAAACGAGCGTACGGGTCACCTGGTGTTAAGTGATCACCGCCGCCCACATTCTCTTGCAACACCAGAGGAATCACAAGAGCGTTGCCGGCCTTTAAGGAAGGTGTACGCGCTTTTTTTGAAGGTACCCATGTCGTATCGTCCCGGAAACACCGCACAAAGAAGCTCATTCCACAGCTTTGTAGTACGAGGGAGAAAGCTCCTTGAAAACCGCACTGTGGAGGACTGCCACACATCCAGATGGTGGGGATGATATCCTAACATGTGGCGTGTCGTGCGAAGGTGGAATTCGGCTGCAGGAATCAGGTTAAACAGCTCTTCGGAACACTCCCCGTGATAAATGCGGTTGAAGACACACAATGAAGCGACGTCTCTACGCAACGCCAAGAGATCCAGCCGTTTACAGAGCACCGAGTCCCCGACAATTCGAGCTGCTCTACGTTGCATGCGGTCAAATGGATCGAGCAGATACTGGGGTGCGCCAGACCAGAGATGACAGCAATACAATACAATTGCAGCTGTTCAAAACATACTTAAGATCTGATATTGGCATATTTAAAGGTACTTATAGCTCTACGTACGCAAGTACTATAACCATTAGTTCTACCCCCTTATTCATAATAGTCTGTTAACTTAAAGCATTGCTAATTCTCACTCTGTCTTCTTCTATTGACCTAAGTCAGAATGAGAAAAAACACTCCTAAGCGGCTGTTTAAAGTTAACGGACCATTATGAATAATTGAGTAAGGGGGCTAATGTTTAGTATAATTAAGTTTTATTCAATGAAATAATTATGTTTTTTTCGATACCATTGTATGGCACAACAAGGGCGTCACCTCGAATACATAATTTTGTACTAACTAAGAAATAAAATATATTATTTAATTAAAGGATGGTTTTATATCTTGTTAGGTTAAAAACGGTTTCCATCAATATCAGTACTAAGCTAAAATAACCTTTTACAATAAGGACACTAAAACCTTGCTTATAATCTCATACTAAATGTATAGGAGTGTTTAATATCAAAAATTTTGGATACTACCTGTTTGATTTTTAAAACTTTATTGATGTCATTTTACTGATAAAGTAACGTTCTTTCGATATCAGTTTAAAGTTCATTGATATATGTAACAGTTACGAAATACTCGCCTGTTCACAGTTAACGATCACATCCTGTATAATCCTTGTATAATGTTTTACAATGTCATACAATTTGACAGCATCATTAATACAGTCAGGATTTAAAAGAAATGGGGTTGCACTCTGGGAGTGCCAGCAGAAGTAAAAACTCTAATATTAACATTGTGCATTTTTGAATATTTTGGAATGGTAAGGAAATAATTTCGCACGAATTGCTTTATTTATCAGTATAAAAGTACTAGCATTTATGTGGTTAAATACAATATTCATCTATTTCCCTATCGTACACAAAAATGACAATAAATATAAGTAAGTTATATAAAAGATTTAACACTTCTGAATTACTACATTCATTTATCATTTAAAAGTTTATCTCTCAGAAAAATCGACTTTCATCCATTATTTTATGTTTTTCCGTTTTTTTTGGAGGAGAAACGAGCGTAGGTACACTCACTTGGTGTTAAGTGATCACCGCCGCCCAATTTCTCTTGCAACACCAGAGGAATTGTTCTATATAGCCAGACGACCTGTATAGCCGAGTGGTTAGCCATCCTACCTACTAAGCTAGAGGTCCCGGGTTCGAATCCCGGTAGGTGCAAGCATTTATATGATGAATATGGATGTTTGTTTCCGAGTCATGGATGTTTAAATGTATTTATGTCTGTTTATATGTATGTTTATATGAATTTATATATGTTTAAGTAAGTATATTGTATTAAATATATCATTGTCTTGTAACCCATAACACAGGCTATATATGCTTAACTTGGGGCAAGATAATTTGTGTAAAAAGTGTGTCAATATTGTCAATATTATTATTATAGGACTAGCTGACCCGACAGACGTTGTACTGTATATAATAAATAAAACAATGTTTTTCAATGAATTTGTCAATAATATATCATAACATCAAAAATTTCTTCGTAAAATATGCACCCTGCTGTCGTAATGAAATTGTTTCACAGCAGAGCTGTGAAACCGTGCGTCAATAAATTCTCTCATAGAAATTATGTATGGACACATCAAAGGAAAAACAAATTTGTTGTTTTTATTGAATTTAGCAGCATTTTCCTTTTTATTCACCTTTTAAACCTTCCTTGTACTTCCATAAATAATTCAAGACCAAAATTAGCCAAATCGGTCCAACCATTCTCGAGTTTTAGCGAGACTGCGAACAGCAATTCATTTTTATATATATAGATAGTTCGGAATCTACTTGCAGCGCAGCGGAGACCAATCCTTAATCTAAGGTTGTATGTAGCGATAGAAGAGTTGATCCGTTAGTATGTTACCACAGATAATACACATAGTTATACTTCTATACAACACAAACAGCATAACAGTAAATTAAGTTAATTCTCATAATGTGTCCCGGTAGCGCACTCATGCAAGCTATCAATAAAATATTGCAGTTCTCTGTGAAATATTTTCGTGCTCATTAGCTGGCTTATAGTTAGTACGGAAATGGCCGACGCATACAAAATATTCAATTCAGCTTGCAGAGTCGACGTATTCTGGCTAATTAAACCCGTTTACTTATCGGATTTTGGACTTTATCGACGCTTTTTTTACTTAACTTTGATATTGACAGATATGATTCATTTTCTGCTTCACTTAAGATACCGCACTACCTAAGAATAATACCTACTTTATTGCGGGTACTATGAGGTGCTTGTATGCGTGGCATCTTGACACTCGATGGCATCTTTCAAATTTTGTAACATACGCTATTTATATACGTTAATTAACATTGAAATTAATAAAATACAAAATACTTACTAATCATAATATGTAATCCCAGTCTTTCTTATTTCTTGTAGTATTCTGTTTACATAGTTTTTCTACGCAACCCGATATTTTAGTTTTAATTATTAGCTAAGTTTTGCAGAACATTTGGCACGTCAACGTCACACATTGTTCGAGATTGGCGCGAGTACAAGTATTTGGGCGTAGTAAAAGTTGCAGGACTTTACGACTAAGCCTGCGCTCTGGCAATATTATTTAAGTATTTATTTTATTTTATGACAGTAAGGGACGAGACGACCAAGACGTTCAGCTGATGGTAATTAATACAATGCAGAGCTGCTCAAGATTCCTGAAAAACCCAATTGTTCTGAGCGGCACTATAATTGCGCTCGTCACCTTGAGACGTAAGATGTTAAGTGGCATTTGCCCAGTAATTTCACTAGGACCGGCGCCCTTCAGACCAAAACACAGTAATGCATAGACATTACTGATTCACGGTAGAAATCGGAGCAGTTGTGGTACCCGTAATCTAGCCGGCATCCTGTGCGAAGTAGCCTCCCATTGGCACGAAATTAATTAAGGCAATTAAGCTTATACACAAGAATCTTCCAATTCATCCCACATTATCATTTGCTCTCGATAGCACTACAAAGGTACACACCCAACATAATATACAAGCCGATTAACGTATTATCCTTCTTTGCGTCGCGCAGTTGATTAAGGCGAAAACACGCAAACATGGTGTTTTTAGACAAGTTTTGTGGTGAAAGTATAGCATTTCGAGCTATGAACACTATTTAATCCTGTTACACATATCCTTAAGTCTTATTTGTAGGTTGCTAATGCTTGCTGTTGGTTATAGTTAACACGGCCGAGCCTTTTTGAACTACCACTTTTCTTTGAAGTTAAACAAGTTTTTTGGCATGGCATTTTTTTTTGTACTTCTCTCAGAAAAGTTATTCTTATAGCTTGTACTTTTTTGTGTAGGTTCATTTCTTCAGATTAGTAGTGAATAACGAGGATTGTAAGCATATAAACTGTTTTCCACTTAAGAATTTTGAAATTATTGGCTTTGTTACATTGATGGCGGGCCGGCAGCCGTGAACTCATATCGCTCAAGGCCAGGCATCGCTGGCATTTAGTGTCACCTTACCAAGTAAATATCAAGTAAAATTAGGCCTGCGTTATCGATACACATTTAATATGCTTCATAATATATAATCTCGCATGAGTTATTAAAGTTCATAGATCAAAGACTCAGGAATTGAACTAGGTCCCGTGAGGAAAATTTTAATATGAGCACTTTTATAGATAGCAGCGACCTGATTCTACGTCAACAACTGTGTTGTGTATCATGGGAGTAGCAGTATTCTATATTATCAATGATTAGTTTTATAAAAGTGAGATTTATAAAGAATAATGATAGAAGCATTTATTCATAAACAGTACACAGTAAGATTAAGGATTGGTCTCCGACTAGATACCGAAGGTGTGGTCGCAAATTGCGGCAACTTTTACTACACCCAAATGGGCGTATTCAAGCCCATCTCGAATAATGTGTGACGTTGACGTGCCACATTTTCTGTTAAACTTTGGTATTGATTGAAACTAAAATGCCGGTTTTGCGTCGCTTTGCTAGCTTTGTAATAATAATTCTACAAGAAATAAGAAAGATACTGTAAATTAACACGAAGCGGATGTTACAAAATTTGATGCAAGATGCCATTGAGTGTCAAGATGCCACGCACACAACCATCTAATAGTTAGTAGTTGTAGCGCATCGGAGACCAATTTACAAATTATTTGATGTTGTTTTGTTCGGCAACTCCATAGAAACCTGTTTCTTCTATTCAGTTCTATCTCTGGCTGTAATAGATCCCATATTGTGGGCTGCTGCTTTTACTTTATCATCTGACCTTTTATATGTTCTTTGTATCAACCACAATATTCTTCATCTTTATTCGTTTATTCGTATGACGTTTAATCTTCTCAGAGAATATTTGATTTGACCCACTTCATGGTTCTCATTAAAATTTTGCTTTGCTGTTAACTGTTCGAGAGTTCTCTCGTAATGAACCATCATTGAGTGCAGCTGCCAAAACTGGCTTTCATTATGCTAGATACAATAGGTAGGAGAAGTTGCCGACATAGTCCAAATGATTGCGAAACTGAAGTGGTAGTGGGCAGGGCACATAGTTCGGCGTACAGATGGCCGTTGGGGCAGTAAAGTCCTCGAATGGCGACCACGTACCGGAAGACGCAGTGTTGGTAGGCCCCCCACAAGATGGCCGATGACACCGACGATCTGGCCAAGATCGCCGGAATACGTTGGGTGTGGGCGGCGCAGAACCGATCGTCCGCGTCGTGGAAATCTTTGGGGGAGGCCTTTGTCCAGCAGTGTACGTCTTCCGGCTGATGAAGAAGAAGAAGGTATAATCCTGATATATGTTACAATTGATTCATTCATTCAAAGGTAACAGTGTGATTTATACAGTCAAAAATGTCTAAGTACTAAATTTATATAAAGTAAGGATAGAATGTATATGGTTTTATAATGAAGAGGATATAGGTACATACTACTTGGATAAAGAACGTCAGAGTTTAAGCTTGACGTGCGAGATTTTTTAATTTTTTTTTTGAATTATCGTTGAATATATCGATTTTTGAAATTTTTGAATTAACGTCGTTGTATAATCTACAAAGCTTGACGATGTGGGCCTTCTTGATCCAATGTTTGTTCTGCAATAAGGAATATGAAAGATCTTGGAGGTGTGCATTCTTGAAGGTAAGAATTATATATTTTATAACTATCTATTCTGTACAGAAATAATAAATAAATAATCTTCATTAAATGTTTACACAAAATTTCGTATATTTGTACTTTTGACCGATGAAGATGTCCTCTAAGGGGAGCTCAACAATTTTATTTACAGTTGAAATTATTGCCTTGCGTCGATAAGGCCGGCAACACACCTGTAATTCCTCTGATGTTGCAAGAAAATGTGGAGCCTTGAGATCACTTAACTCAGGTGGTGGACTCTTAAAAATATGTTCTATAGTTTAATTTTTTAACAGAGCGCAAATATTCAACAGGACAGTATAAGATCTATTTGTCGGCAATTGCAATTAGTAACAAATAAATCATTAATAACACACTTAATATTGACCGAATTTTTCCCCACTCTATCTTATATATAATAAATAATAATTTAAAAAACGAAAATAAAACGCTTTTAATAGAAAACCGAATAAAAAATAGAAAACTAAATATATATAAATTAACAAAATCGTCTTGTGCAAATTGAAAAATGGAATAATTTTATCAAATTAACGTATTGTCATCGGACCGAGATAAATCTACGAAGTTTGAACGAAAATTGACCGTTTAAAGTGGGTCTTAATCGCGCCCAAATTAGTCGGTTACAAACAAATATACATACAGGTGAAGCTATAAAAAGCGTGTAAAAAGGAAACATGTACAAGCTGAGTGCCCCGTACTGATTAAAAAAGAACTTAGATTTTTAACTAAGCTATATAGATAGAAAAATAATCTTTAATATATATAAATTACGTAACACGTTGTTTGTCCGCGATGGACTCCTAAACTAATGAACGGATTTGAATGGGGATTACTTCATGGAGTGCAGTTTAGTCCAACTTGAGAGATAGGATACTTTTTATTTCGATTTGGGACCCGTAATTATTTTCATTTCCAATATTTGTTTTGTATGGACTTATTTTCTGTTCGAGAATTTATTGACGCACGTTTTGACAGTTCCACTTTGAAACAATTTCATTATAGCAACAAGCAGTATACGTTACGAAATAATTCTTGATGTTATGAAAAATTATTGGCAAATACATAAAAAGCAGTAAATTATTTATTAAGTACGGAACAACGTCTGTCGGGTCAGCTAGTATATTATAGAATACAATTTATTATTATAGGCGTTAGTTTACACACTGGGCTTACACTATACCTACTACGCAAAAAAAAAATCTAGTAATAAAACAAAAATAATATATTTCGTAACTTTTGCATTACACTGCGTTCATCTATTTTTCAAGACCTTCCTCCTAGCATAGGTATTAAACTAACATTAACATAATTACTAACTATGGTCCTTGAAATTTTACAAAATTCGTAACTTAAATGAATAAAATCAAAAGAAAATGCAATATATTTTTTACCTCTTAAATTTCACAACTAAATTTCATAATTATCATTAATTAATTAAAATGAGTTTGAGCAAAAAGTATTTTTAGCGCCTACTTTATGTTCATAGCAAAAGTGACTTCTCACGTTATTTGTCATTGTAGGTGGTACTGTTTAACTGCTTCTTGCATAAACCGATTTATATCAAGAAGTTAAGTATAAGTAAAGCATTTGTATACGTTGTATCATCAGCAAAAAAAAACTACACACAAAAACTGAAAACAAAATTTTATGAACGATGCGGGACTCGAAAGCGCGACCTCTCGCGTTCCGTGCGAGCGCTCAGTTGGAAAGAGCGCTCGCTCGTTCATAAAATTCTGTTCTTAGATTTATTTGTGTAATTAAAATCAGAAGTGAGGGTTATCACTTTAAAAACAGAACAATAATAAATTTCCAAAACTTCGCCAGTAACCAATTTTGCTTTTTAACGTCCAGCCCATAGAATATCTGCATGTAATGTATGTTTAGTTCAAATAATAAATTTTTGAAACTTTATTATTATTGATTATATATATTAAAAAGGGTTTTTCTTTATAATTTTTTGCTTAATAATAAATATTAATTAAACTAAAGTGCAATAAATAAATCATATAAAATATGCAAACGCAAAGCTGTTGAAGTGTTAACATAAACTCTGGAATGGTTGCTAGATATTAATTTTCGTGATTTGCGATATTATAGTATATTGTTTCTTGGTTTTTAATTATAATTTTAATCACAATCAAAATTATGATATACGATTACTTTGATATCATATCAATGTTAAAGTTATGTTACATTTTTAACCCTGCTCATATTCTACATGCGAAATTTAAGTGGGTGTGTGCGTATATGTTTGTTAATTCTTCACGAAAAAAGTATCGAATGAATTTTAATGAAACTTTACAATAACATAGCTTACACATCAGAATAACACAAAGGCTATAATTTATAAAGATATAGTGCGAATTATCCAAAATATAACGATAAGTTTCAACTAACTAGGAAAAAAAACTGCCATCTGCGTGCTTTTCTGGCGTGGGTTGTAAAAACCTTTGGAGTTACACGTATATTAATGGAAGAATAATAATATATAATGGAAATGTTTATCTTAAATAGTCCTTCAATAAAGCCCCGGTCAGCATATTCCTCTCTTTTATGTGTAAGCCATTACCGCCAAAATAGTGAAACAAATATAATAATAATTTATAATTTATTTCTAACGCACATGTGGTAATAAATTGATCCTTGTATCAAAATATATACTTTTATCGCATCTATTCATCATCTAGACGATAAATAACCGAGTGCGCGATGTAATGGTATAGTCCGGTGGCGGGTGGTGGGAAGGGCTTGCAGGCGATCTGACAACTGCGGGCAACGGGCGGAGGAGTTATTTATTTTTATTTCTAAAACTCAAAATCTGCAAGTTAACGCTTAGATTGAAATAAATCGTTTAAATAGTTTATAGAAGTATAAGTAAGTAGTTGATGAAAACCGACCTGATGCCGTCCCGCAGGAGGGATGAAAGGGGAGAGAGAAGTCTTCAGGACATGATTAATCTCCTGAAGGTGACTGATCCTGACGACGTACCGTCTTTCTTGGCAAGGAACTTGAACAAGATACCGCCCGTCACCTTCGACCATGTCGACGTCACCAGGTTGCTGAAGGACATCACAAACCTCAAGGCAGGCCTGGCAGAAGTAGTGTTGAAATTAGAGGCTTCTCAGAACACCATCAGCGACCTGCAAGCTAAAGTTGCGACCTTGCGCAACAATACTGTTGTAAGTAGGTCAATAGAGGCCAATAACATCAACACACGAAGTGGGGCTTGCATTGCTTCGCCAGCGAGTTTCGAATCAGCGAAATTCGACTCGACACCAGCCGCTGTGCCTGCACGTGTAAGCGGTTATGTACTTGCTGCCCGTCCCTCACCTCCTACCCTCTCGGAGGTGTCACCTGCTGTCGTTACGTCAACACCTCAACGTGACTATGCTGCTGCCATCCCCCAGCAACCCAGAAAGTGGATAGTGCTGCGGACAGAAAGGAGAAGCGGGCACGCCCGCAACGAACCTGGTTGTAGAACTGTGTCGAAGGGTCTGACCGACAAGGATGGCTTCATTAAGGTGGAGCGGAAGAAGAGGAGACCTCCTAGTCATAACCAATGTGGCACAGCACCGATAGGATAGAACCAGCTCCTGCGTCCCGTAATCCCAGCGACGTATATCTACGTCTCTCGCTTTCACCACACCACCAAGGCCTCCGACATTGTTCAGTACTTGGTGGAGAAAACAAGGTTCCGGTTGGGGGTCAAAAAGTTGGTGACGCGTCACGCAGTAGACTTAAACTCTTTTGTTGTTCGCGTCCCGAAAGAACATATATCGACCTTCCTGGACGTGAAGCTGTGGCCGAAGGGGGTCGTGTTCCGCAAGTATCGTGGACGTCGCCAACCGCCGGAAGCTACCGAACCCGCGCCTCACATCGCCGCGAAAATGTGACGTAGATTTAAGTTATATATCATACTAGCTGACCCGACAGACGTTGTTCTGTTCATAATAAAAAAAACTCTTGCGGATGGAATTCTTAGGAGGAGGAGGGCTTAGCTGACCTCTACTCGGTGAAAAGAATATTCCTACCAAATTTCAAGTCTCTAGCTCTAGTGGTTCCAGAGATATCGTGATGAGTGTATATATATATATATATAGATTGAACTTCGGAAATGGATTGTCTTCATTCATACCACAAACTTTCAAGGATTGGCCTTAAGATTTGAATGGTTAGGGCGAATGCTATTATCATTGCTGCATTGATCTCTTGACATCGATCAAGTTATTTGTCCATGTTGCCCATGAAGTATAATTGTTAAGCTTAAGCTGTGCATCTTCGAGAGGTTGCAGTGATCCAATACGATGGTGAATCTGTCCTTATATCTACAATACAAAAAGCAAAACCCGTATTACTGATTTATAAACACTTTTATAGAATTAGCATACACAATACATAGGAATAAGTATAGTACGTATGTTATTCTTTGACTATAATGTGTGTAATTATGTAAATAAATAAATACCTTGAATGTCGGATTATATCCGCGTTCTTATATGTCTGCCCCAAATGAGGTCACTTGGAAACAAACATGGTATTTTTGAGTGTTTTCTAGAACATGGCAGGACAATTCTTGCGTTTCACCGCAGAATACTCGCAAACAACGTCCATCGGCCCAATGCGAAAGCTAGTAAAAAGCAGTACTACAGTACAGTATAAGTACTGCAATCAAATTGGAACGCTGCTCGATTCGAATCAGTACTTCATAAACTTCTTGTAAGTTGTTGATCTCTGAGGTTTTACTGGACGATTTCGTATTGCCAGTCGATCCGTTTTACGGGCTGCTACGCTTTGCTCTTGTGATTAGCACGAAGACGATCCATACTAACGCGGTTCTTTTCACCTGCAATTTCTTATTCTTCTTGAGTCCTTTCATTCGCAATATTTCGAATCCTAGTTGCATTACGTCTTTGTCGGGAATAATTTGATCGTCTTGGTCGTGACATGGCTAATGATAATATCGGCACAATAAGCTAATAGAAACTCGAAACAAACACACCGACCGGTCAACTTGAATAACATGACGTGCACTGTCAGTTGTATTTTATAATTCATGTAGCGTGAAACTAACAAAAAACTCTATTAAATTCTTTCTATTCTCGAGATGTCATCAAAATGTCAATCTATACAAAATGTATCAGAAAATATTTTTTTTATAATAATATTGTTTCGTAATTTTTTTGATATTTTATGACTTATTATATCCTATGTCCGTCTCCTGGCTCCAAGCTACCTCCTCACCAATTTTCAGCCATATTGGTAAAGCCGTTCTTGAGTTATAAATAGTGTAATTAAGACGACTTTCTTTTATATATATATAGATGTATGTTATTTAATTTTATATATTTTATAAGGTATTTATTTTATGGGCCTTGTAGCCTGAAATAAAGGAATTGTCATTATTATTATATTGCAGCAGCTACCTATAACTTTTGAATAATCTTCAAACATCATAATATACATCCATCCGTACCTATGTATGTATCCTTACAAAATATAGCGTTTATAAATACCCTTTAATGAGATCAGCATTAAATACTTAGTCCGAACGCTTATATATCTAAAAAAGGTCTGGACCGATTTTCATAATTTTTACTTTGTTGGATTTGTCTCCATTGAATAGCAGAATAATATAAAAACATTGAAAAATTCACGAAAACAGAAAAAACTTATTTCATTTAAAATCATTATCACAATTTTCTAGAGGCTTGTCTTTTTTATGGAATAGCAGTACTAACTAGCGTACTGGCCACCTGGTTTTAAGTGATCACCGCTACCCACATTATCTTGCAACACAAAAGGAATCACAGGAGCGTTGCCAGCCTTTAAGAAAAATGTACGTGCTTTTTTGAAGGTACCTATGTTGTATCGTCTTGAAAACTCCGCACTCGAAAGGTCATTCCACAGCTTGCTTGTATGTGAAGAAAGTTCTTTGAAACCGCACTGTGGAGGAACGCCATATCCAGGTATGATATCCTATTTTGTGGCGTGTCGAGCGAAGGTGGAATTTGGCGGCAGGAATCAGGCGAAACAGCTCTTCCAAATACTCCAAAACGTCGACGAGACATCGCTACTGTCTCTACGCAATGCCAAGTTATCTAGCCGTTCACAGAGCACAAGATCCTCGACAGTTCGAGCAGCTCTGCGATACATGCGGTCAAATGGTTCGAGCTGATACTGGGGTGCTACAGAGCAGATAAGTCATAATATCTCTATGCAATACTGCGCGCTCTACAGCGCTTTGCCTTTCAGACGACCGCAGAATTGGCAATCACTCGAGACCTAGTTTTCCGATACTAGGCGAGGCATTAAGAAAGTTTTCTCGAAGAGCGGTAATACGGCAAAAGCCCATTTTTTGTGGTAAACGAGCTAACTTGAATCTGCCGGGGCTTAAATTAGACAAGGTTCAGTTTTCCCCAATCCGCGACCTTGTCAAGAGAAGACTTGATACAAGTCCGGCTGTATTGAATTATGAGTCCAATATATCATTATATACTTTGCCCTGGGCAAGAGTTAGTTTATTAAGCAGATATAAGATCTTATATGACTTGACACACTGCGGCAGCAAAGAGACCAGATATTGAATGTTTCGGAAACAAGTTCTTACATTACTTTTACTTATCTCAGTTGGTACTCCGATTTGTGCCCTCAATATAAACACGGACTCTCATATAGTAATCTGTGAAACAGACAGTGACGAGAGTCCGACAGGATAGCACGAATAATATAGTAATGTCTAATAATATAATATTTGTTTACAGAATCATCTAATTTTCGAGTGATTTTAGTTATTATTACTGACACAGAAAGTGCTTTATAATCTATGTGTCTTAAACAGAATAGAGATAGCGAAATAAAATGGTAAGTATTTATAATTTAATTTGTTAATTATGCATTATTGACTGTTTGTTCGTAAAGATTAGAATATGTAGGCAAGTAATGTTATTGTAGGTTTCCGGAACCTCATAATAATATTATGTTTTTCATAGTTAATTGTTTTTTAAAAGTGTATTCTTTCACTATCGCAACTATCTGTCTGTTCGCGATAAATTAAAAAAAAACACCTAACTGATTACGATACGGTACGGTTATATGGTATACTGATCCGATATATCTTAATATACTGGTTGTCCCAAAGTTGTGGGACATGAAGGGAAAGTACCTTAAATATCGAAGATAGGCTATTTTACTGAAAGAAGACTTTATGTTATTTTTAAAAGTTAGTTATTCTACATTCAAAGATTTTCTAAAAATTACTTGCCTCGTCTGGGAACCGAACCGACTTAAATGTAAAAAAAACTCCCCTACTCTTATGATGCCAATCGAAAGAATAGCCAAAAACTAATAACTCTTCTTAAGTAACATAGTATTTTAAAAGAAAGTTAATTCGATCAGATTCAGTCGGTTCGATTCCCAGACGAGGCAAGTAATTTTTAGAAAATCTTTGAATGCAGTAGTACTAAATTTTAAAAATAACATAAAGTCTTCTTTCAGTAAAATAGCCTATCTTCGGTATTTAAGGTACTTTCCCTTCATATCCCATAACTTTGGGACACCTGTATATAAATTGCGTGACACGTTGTTTGTCCGCGATGGACTCCTAAACTAATGAACGGATTGTAATGGGGATTACTTCATTGAGTGCAGTTTAGTCTAGCTAGAGAGATAGGATAGTTTTTATTTCGATTTATTTCGAATATTTGTTTTACAGGGACATATTTTCTATGAAACAATTTATTGATGCACGTATTGACAGTTTTGCTGTGCAACAATTTCGTTATAACAATAAAGAGCATATTTTACGAAATATTTCTTATGTTATGAAATATCATTGACAAATTCATAAAAAAAAAAACAGTATTTTAATTATTGTAATAACAGAACCACGTCTGTC
>CATIXQ010000038.1:5780263-5826453 GCA_949711755.1 Leptidea juvernica
ATTGTAATAACAGAACCACGTCTGTCGGGTCAGCTAATGTTATAATAAAATTAAATAAAATAAAAATAAAAAAAGAGTGATCATAAGGAAAGAGTGATCATAAGGTGTTTTTCCGAAAAAAGTCATTCCGAGACTCATCGAAAATGCTTTACTACGAAATACACACAAGCATTGTTGAATTAGATATTATAATTATTGTAATGATAATAACTCAAATTTTTCTATCTTTCTCAATTTGTTCGCTTTCGTGGGCCATACTGAAGGTGACTAGAGTGGCTATTTGTAATACAACTATCTAGCTAAAAAATTATTGCTATATTTGTAAATAGACCACTTCGAGATCAGGTTATTTATTTATTAATTGTTAACAAGAACGGCCTATAACCAATTACACTTATTAACACAGAGTATAATATTGTTTACAAATAAAATTTAAAAGAACATAAAATTCAATTAACAATAAAATTTAAACAATGTCAAAAGTAATAAGAAAATTTTAAATATACACAGATATTGATACAACACACGAATCAAAGTCGTCTCAACCGTTATCAACCGTCGTCTTAAAAAAATAACATAATGGATTAGTCAAATAGAACAATTCTTAATAATAATAGCAGAAAAAAAAAAAAATGTTAATAACAATAATAATTCCTATTTGTAACATCGTAAATGTAGTCATAGTGTCTCACTGAACCTCATAACCTTATATTTTAATAAGTTTCACTGTCATTTTATTTTACAATTTCTACCGTTTGTGAAGTTGAGTAGCGGTAGTGTAGCTCGAGAAAATTTTTGTGCCATGGATTTTTTTTTAATTTTTGACGTGGCTGCAGTCAACAAGAAAATGTGAAGAGATTTCAACTGGAATCTGTTGATAAAGCTCCATCGCGAAGATTCAGATGTAGACATGAACATCTCTATGACGATTATCGTGAAGGTGGCCCGGCGTTTTCTAATATTGATACCATACCACAAGTGATTAAAACTGATAAAAATGCATGTGATCCAATACGGCCTATGTTAGGTATTAGCCGCGAACAGACAGACAGACGCGGAGGGCGATTTTGTTTAATAAAATGTAGTGAAGAAAGAATGTATGCATACGTACATAGAAAATTGATAACATTGGTTCAATAAAAATCAAAAAATAAGTACCCTATAATCATCCGACATGCCAAATTCTGTATAATCCCATTCCGGTACATTAAGTAGTTTTTATTTTATACATATTAATATAGTAATGTTTAGTTTTTAGTTATAAATATATTCTTCATTTTCAGATTAAATTTAAATATTTTTTGTTGGCTATATATTTCACTTATTGCGAATCAGCCAATATCCTGTATGTAATACCATTCACGTCGAACTCTCATTATATTTCACTCAGAACAATAGGACTTGAATTATCTCGACGTGGTCACAATGTGACAGTTATAACATCATTTAAAGAAGACGATCATCCCCCAAACTATCATCAGATTATGATACAGAATATAAAAATATGGGATGTTCTTGGTATGTAACATGCTTATAACAGATCCGTGTATAAGGGTGTAATACCCTATTAATATAGTACCATTTTAATTATTGATAAATTTTCAGGAGTCGAAAGACCTAATGTATTTACAATGATCAATTTATCAAATGAAGAATTTCATAAAGATGTTTTATGGGCTGGTGGTCTGGCTATAACTGAGCTTGCATTAGCGACACCTGATGTTCAGGAACTCCTAAAAAGTGGTACAAAATTTGACTTAGTGATAAGTGAGCAGTTCTTTCAAGAAGCATTCTATGCATTAGCTCATAAATATCAAGCACCTTTAGCACTCGTAACTACGTTTGGAAACTGCATAAAACATAATTTTTTGATAAGAAATCCCTTACAATTGTCGACGATTACCTCTGATGTCAGTCAAATTGACAATCCAAGGAGTTTTATGGGCAGATTGAGGAATCTTTGTTTTATAGCGTATGAATTGTTTTGGTGGAAATACTGGTATTTAACAAAGCAGGAGGAATTAATGAGAAAATATATACCTGGACTACCAGAACCCGTGCCAAGCTTGATAGACATACAGCGAAATACCTCCCTTATGTTACTAAATAGTCATTTCAGTATTGATACACCTGCAGCATATTTGCCAAATGTTATTGAAATTGGTGGTGTGCATTTAACAAAAACAAATACAACTCTGCCAAAGGTACTTAAATATTTTAGATCTATAATACAGTTTATTTTTATGCTCATATTGCACACACGCAGGGTGTCGAATGACACTTATAGACATTCCACATCTCATATAGATGGGATAGGCTACGAACAATATTTGACAGCTGTGGCTCCAGCTTTTGCAAGGTCATCGGCTATTTCCTTTTTTTCGGCTATGATTCCAGCATGTTTTGTGATCAATCTGATATTAACTACGTTCTTGAGGCCTAGTGTATTTAAGCGGTCACTGCGGTTTTTGACTAGTTTTGACGTCGTCGAGTCTGGTTCTATATCCAATTGTGCTGATTACCTGTCAGAGTGAATGTATATTATTTGGTTAAAGTATCCTTTCTGAATATTCCATTATATATTATATATATAAAATTGTTTGATTCCACGCATTTAAGAACGATGGAATGAATTTACCTCTACCTGAAAGATGGAAGTAAAACTTGCTAGGTATGTGCCTGATTTAAGGCTGGGGTGTTCTTAATAGACCCACAGCGAATTTCATTTTCAATTTTGGACCAAAAACCATCCTTAAGAGAGACTTTGTTTTTTCATCCAGTCATCTCTGGAAATTATTCAAGCAAAATAATATTTAAAATTGAGAATTTGTTGAATCATTTGAACAGGTATCATTTCCTATATACGGTCTTGCAATTCTGAGTGTTCTGAGGTCCTGAGTGTTTGCAACATCCAAGCGATTGCCCTCATGCTCGCTTTCAGCTCATGCTAATTAAATATGGTGGGAAGAGGTGATAGTTTAAGCATTACCTCGATTAGCGTCAAATCACTGCGTCGGTGCATTGGTTCAAGTTCCGTTTGTTTTTTTTAACACTACCTCTTGTTGCATTTAGCATTATTTTTTCACCAGAAATGGAATATAAACGAAACAGAAATAGAATATTGCGAAAATTGAGTTTAACTTATTTTATATTTTGGAGAGCAGTATGGTAAGAACATTTTATCTTCCACAAATACTGTTGTTACTTGAAGATACTTTGTTTTGTTTATAGGTTCTTGGTGGTATTTGATGGATTGTTTTGATAGAACTAATGTTCCTCCTATATAATTTAGCAAATCCTGAGGTGCAGTATTCATTGATTGATGATTCATAAATCATATCAAGTTTGCGCAGGTCTATGAGTCGCGAATGTGTCGTTTTTTTAGTGATAAATCAGTTACCTTAAGGGTTGACCATCGCAGAATATGCGAAAGGGTACCAGCAATTATCGACAAAACTACATTCGAATAACTGAATCAATAAAACAATCAGAAATAATCGAAACTCTTTTACAGCATATAAGCTCTATGGTGAGTCTGATGGGCATACCTTAAATAATTAATAAATTATATCCTCAGGACCTACAAAAAATCTTAGATGAAGCAAAGCATGGTGTAGTTTATGTAAACTTTGGATCTAATGTACAGAGTGCAGAGTTACCAGAAGCTAAAAAGCAAGCATTTTTTAATGCTTTTCGAAAGCTTAAGCAAATAGTTATTTTCAAATGGGAGGCCGGTGAAGTAGCAAACAAACCAGACAATGTTATAACAAGAAAATGGCTTCCTCAAAAAGATATATTAAGTATGTATACTTGTTTCTTTATACTTAAACAGTGAATAAGTTCAATAAGTGTAAACAAAGTTGACAAAGCTCATCAAAATCACTCATATGTCCCCCATGTTTGTAAAAGTAACAGATCCTACTTTGTCACATTGCTAAAAACAATTTTTCGATTTAATTTCCCTGCATCAACCATTTCGTGCAAGCTCTCTTATTGGCGATACTTTTAATCTGCCCTCTTTTCTAAATTGCTCAATTCATAATTCTAAATTTCTAAGTTGACGTTTGGAATTTTACAATAACGTGTTGTGGCGTTGTGCAAGAATTTTCTTGTATCGCACAACGCCTTGCAATCAATTACCTACTGCTATTTTCCTGAACCGACACGACTTAGGGAACTTCGAATAGGGAACATATTCTCTCCTTAAAAGCCGGCAACGCATCTCTTCACCCCCGGTGCTGTGGATGTCCATCCCCCCTTTACATAAGCTGCTTGCGCATTTTTTTATATAAGAGGGGGCAAAACCCTCTTATATAAAAAAATCTATTTCTTTCTAATTATATTTTTTTTACTCCACGTTACAACCTTCTCTATAATTCCTTCTGAATCACTCATCTCTTCCTCTACAGTCTACATCAACCGCTTACTAAATTCACTAATTTATTGAAATTAAAAATGAACTAGAAGTGAGGTTTATCACTTTAAAAGCATTAGAAATTGTTTAGATTTACAAGAGCATCTCAAGTCAATTTTCTAATATGCAAATACTGGGATAGAGTAGGTTATCAATTGTAATGTAGATCCTGTAGATGAAACCACAACCTGAGAGTTGAACATAGCATACAAGATTTTGTGACGATACGTCACTCGAACGGTTAGCTTAGTAGGTTAGAGCACTGGCACGGAATGCCAGAGGTCGTGGGTTCGAATCCCGCATCATTCATAAAATTTTGTTTTTCAAAGTTTATTTGTGTCCTCGAAGCGAGGGTTATCACTTTTAAAATATAACAACTTGTTAATTAAAAATGAATAAATTTATAAAACAAACCAATATAAAATTAGTTTTTTCAAAGGTGTCCATCTTTTTGTAAATCAGAATATTATGGTTATTCTAATTTTATTTATAAATATGTATTGTACTTATGTATTTCGTAATTTTTGTTTTTTGTCCAGGTCACCCAAACATAAAAGTGTTTGTATCACACGGTGGTCTCATAGGAACTATAGAAGCAACATCGGTAGGAGTACCAATAATTGGAGTCCCTATATATGGAGACCAACTAAACAATGTACTTATTTTAGAAGAGATGGGTATAGGTCGTCTACTCCGATACCATGATATAGATGAGGATACTCTCTTTACAATAATTAGCGATGTTGTTGATAACGATACTTACCACATGAAAGCGAAGGAAGTTTCTAAGCGATTTTTCGACAGGCCTATGTCTGCTATTGACACGGCTGTGTTTTGGTTAGAGTATGTAATTAGAAATAACGGAGCACCGTTTATGAAGAGTCCAGCTCTTGAGCTTAATTGGTTCGAATACACAATGATGGATATATACATTGTCTTGACAGTCGCATTCATTCTCATTTTATGGATATTTGTAAAATGTATCAGTCTTATGTACAAAGTTTATAGAAGCAGTACTTCTAAATTAAAACCCAAAAAGAAAAAGGCTTAAGATTCAATCTTAATATAAGTATAATAATTTATATTTAGTTTATTGATAATCGTGGTTCAATTTGAGTTATTGATCTGTAGTAAAGAAGTTTTTATAATTTGTTGGGTGTTTTTTATTATCAAAATATAATGCCGTAATAAAAAAGCTACTGTTCTCAGGTAGTGCGGTATCTAGTTGAAGCGCAGCGGAGACCAATCCTTAATCTAAGTTTCCTTTGTATCCAAATTGATAGATCTTTATTTGCTTCATTTCATCCGTCCTTACATTGCTTTCATTTTACAGGTTTCAGTTTTTTTATTTTATTATGAACATAAAAATTTCGGTCGGGTTTGCCAGCATCACATAATTTCAACTAATAACAACAAAGTTGTTTTTTCTGATGTTTAGTTAACCATTGAGTCACTCAAATAAATATTGGTCTCCACACATGAAAACTTCAATACCATGAATTTATTTGTAAACAGATTACCTCGTAAAAGAAATCTCCGTTAAGAGTGATATTGACATTATTCTGGTAATTATAGACTTATATCATTTGTTAGTCTGGATAGACTATGACAGCTGTGAATTTATTATGAAAAAAATTGAGTTTATAACTAACCTCTATTTTTAGCATTTCACGCACACAAACAGAAAGTCTCATACAAATCACGAGTGTAAGATGTAGCTTGTCTCGCACACTAAACTAATATTCCAGGCCTGTTTTCATCGGTTGTCTAACAGCAAGAGACTCTTTCTGGACGTATAAATTATACAACGTGAACCAGAAAGGGTATAACATCCCTTCAATGGTACGTTATTTGGGTCATATGCAATAGTATGGTGATGTTTAAGTTTTAATAAATAAATAAAAAAAAAAGAAAAAGACTTCCCTACGAAATAAAAATATTATTTTTCAATTTATTTTCTTAGACAAACCTAAATTTAAAGAGACTGCCAGTTTTAGGCGGGACCTTTGTTTATAAACAGAATGAGGTCACCTACCTATGGACTTAAACATAAACAATAATCTATGATTAAGGAGTATGCACACTACATGAAATGTTGCTTGTGTCTATGTTATTATTCATTCATTTTTTACTTCCTGTTATTGAAACAAATAAACAAAATAAGAAATTACATAACATTACACATTTTCACGTCTGTATTCCTGAAGGGTTAGAGGTGTATTTTTTCCACCCACGTTTCACTATGTTTAATTCCCACGTGATAGGGGGCGAGCATCTATATATTTTCTGAACTATGGGCTGCTAGTGAGAAATTTCCTACAAAAAACTCAATAACTGCCCCATTCCATACCCAGGCCGGGTACAAACCCGGTCCGGGAATGGAGTACATATTATTAATACGAGGATGGTCAAAGATATCCACATTTGACAAAAAAAATCTGTGAAGAACAATTTCTTAATAGGAGTCTATTAGAATTATCTTTATTGGATAAAACATTTTTGAATTAAAATGTCAAGACTCATTTGCCCAGTAATAAGACAGCTACAGTGCCATTCAGACCAAACCATAATAATGCTTACACATTTTTGCTTCAGGGCATAAAAAGGTGCCGTTGTGGTACCCATAATTTACAATTACAAATTTGGAATTATTTTCAATGTAACTTGAAGAAAACTTCAAATAATTCTACATTGAAGTGCTTACGTAATAACTTAAATCAAAAATGTGAACTCATTTAATTTCGAACATAATAAACAAATCTTGAATTAAAAATGGTGCAGTGTGTAGGGTGCCTTTAGAATAGACATTTACACACACAGAGCAGTAAATATCGTGTTTCAAAGCACAATTCAAAGAGTATTAATGCAGACAGGCCGATCTTTTCAACTCAACATATTTAAAAAAACACAAAATGTAAAAACACAGTTACAATTACACTAGTTTTTATCTTTTAAACGTGTTTAATTTAAATTTGTAACACTCGCGGAAATCAGAGTAAATACTAACATAACATAGTTTCATAATAAGATTAGAATTAAAAAAATCTTTATTGGGTAATACATAACTATAGTAAATACAAATTTAGAAGTATTTTCAATGTCAGCTAAAGCAAATGCACATACAAAATAACATTGTCTTCATGGCAAAATGAGAACACAAATTGCTTCACAGCTGCAATGAATCGTAGGCATTTTACTATTACCTGATCATTTTACTATTATGTCGCATCTACGTTTTTCATCTGTTTAAGGTCAAAGAGAGTTCAAAAAAACAGCTGATTAGGGTTGAGGGAATCATAGTTTTTGCGAAAACTAAGCACTTTAAATATTGTTTTAAATTTTATTTTATTAAAATATAATGCTAATTCATTTCTGACTTCACATAGTCATTAGAGATGACCTAAGGAATGTCTGGTTCAAAGCATAGTATACCCATTTAGTTTCACCTTGTATAAGATTATAACATCGCTTTTACACAACGTACAACTAAGTAACCGGCATATTCGAGTTAAGTAATATGACCTCAATTTCTTTTATAGCGTGTCTCCATATGCCAGTTGTTTGTCATAAGCCTGTCTACAGTTTAGGTACTTTTAATCTACGGTGTAGATTAAGAAATTAAATTAAATTAATTAATATTAAAAACATACTATTAATTGGATGTGCTACATATTACATAAGTACCTACACTCGCCACGCGTGACTTTGAGCGGGATAGCTTCGTCAACCCAAACGGACAGACACTTGTGGCCAGACAACCTTAATAATTACAGTAATTAAGCTGTTTATAATATTAAGTTTTATTTTGTTTAGGGCTTGGTACCGACTTAAAACCTAACAATAGGTAGCACATATAAATAATAGCATTGTATTAATATTGTATAAATTAAATTTTTGTGTTGTAATAGGTGTATTAAATTAAATTTTTAGTAATTTGATACTTTTCAGTTTTTGCAGTCGGTTTTTTAACGTAGTTTTTTTTTGTATGTTAAAATGTTGCTCAATTGTATGACAAACAGAGGTCTGATTGTACCTATTTATAGCCCGGTAAACAAATATTTAACTAATACCAAGCGTATGGAGCGTATTAAAAATTGCATTTGGCTCCATACCTATTCTATTCTATTCTTCCTACTGTGGCTTCTGTGGAAGACACAACACAGATTTGCCAGTATCATGTTAAAGTAGACTACCAAGCTATGAGTATATGTCTCCAAGTTTTTAACGGTAATGATCGGTGTTAAGATTACATAAAAGTTTTATTTTCTTATAATATCTGAAACATATAATATACATGCTATTATTACACTATAAAGAACATACACAGATAGAATTACTTAAATTATTAATTAATATAAGTACTTAATGATATTTACAACTTAATCTTAATTATTTACACAAAATATTTACAAAAGGAGTGTAAACTAGGGAGAGGAGACATTTAATGGAGGTTGGACGGGGGACTTCAGCGGGTATACAATTGTACAGAGAAGATTGCATTAAGGGACAACTGAAGAACAAATGATCCATGTTTCCCTCATCAAGGCCACAATCACATATGGAATGATCTCTTATTCTAAGTTTGGCTAGAAAAACTGGAGTGCAAGCGTGGTTTAAACGTAAGCAGCATATAGTCGAGATTATTGTTTTACTATGTATCCTACATTTTGAGAACCAAGGTTTTTGAGGAATTTCTGGTTGGAGTTCTCCATAAAATTTTCCTTTTGAAGTTTTAAATATTTTGTTTATTTTGAATTCTAACAGTATTTATGGCCAGCCTAAGTATAAACATCATGTAGAGATTGTCAATTGATATTATGTATTGATGATGTTCAAGTGATCCGAGATCGAGTCCAATAACTGTGCAATATTCGTAAAACTTATTATTAATTGAAAGACCACACACTGACCAATTCAAATTTTGTTTGAATTTGATACATAATAGTACAGGATTCCTGGTATACTTTTCATCATTTATTTCTAACAAGCTGATTTTTCGTGAGTAGCTTCCTTTTGACTAGACGCCCAACTTTTTTCCTTACAGTAATGTTGGTAAGTGGTAGCTTAATAGGGGTAGCAAGGATGAAATATGTTGATTTGACGAATTTAATTAATTTATTACTAACCGAATTCTTCTTTGTTAATTATTGAGATAATTATCTAAATAACGTGAAAAAGTATTTGTCTTACAAAATATAAGGCTTTGTTAAGGAGCCTCTCCAACATGTATCATAAACAAGGTCATGAAAAATAATTACTAACCAGCTGATTTTTTTTATTGGTTTGCTAATATTTGCATAGTTTACCACCCACAATGTCCTACAGATTACGTGGTATGTCATCTTGGTCCTACGCTCAAAAGTTGTCTTTACCGAAGGACTTTTTTTTATTAGTAACTGTAGGACAAAGGTGTCACGTGATAGGTTAATATATTTTTCGTCCAAATAAAACAATGTCCTACAAAAAAAGGTATGTTTTATTAGTCCTTCAAGATTTGTAATTTTTGAGCATACAAAATGAAAGGAAATATATATAATATGTTATATATGTCGGAGATTTATTTGGATTTAAATCGGGCGTCACGGTGTTGGTATCCTCCATGTTGTTTTAAGTCGATCAGTGCGCACAATCAGCGCGGGCGATAGCTTGAAGACGAATGCGACTTCTAGATGAATGTTCTACTGATGGACAATTATAACTAGCTTCAATCATGTCACAGACATTGTATACACAGTGTCAACTTCCAAAAACTCTTCTCTCAAGTTAATCCTTTTCCATCTTTTTTTCCACAAGTGAACTTAAAACTGTCAAACTTAATTCTTAGCCTTGATTGCGAAAAGTTTTGATTTTACCATAAATTATTTTTAAGTAAAAAAAGGGGAACTTTTTAATATCGTTAATGTTATTTGTCAAGTATCATTATCTTTATTTTTATTTTGTTCCAGTGTATCAACATTCAGAAACTCCAAATATTTGGGTAATCAATCGTTCATGGCATTCATATCGACCGCTTTCGCTAGATATTGGTTATCTTAGTAACTCATTTTTTCAGATCTTTATGATTTTTATAAGGCCCGCTGAAATTTTTACTCAAATAAATATTAATGTGAGGACAATTTTGTACTAAAACTAAGTTGCCTACCGCAAAAGGATGAACTAAGGCCTAATCGGCATCGTATCGTACTTTATCTCTTTTTACTAGCTCGTCCATCCTATGTTATACTTCTCGTCATATTTCTATTAAGGCGAAGAGTAAGCAGAAAACACCCAAACAAGGTGTTTTTAGACAAGTTTTGTGGTGAAAATATAGCATTTGGAGCTATAAACACTACGTTATCCTGTTACACATACCCTTAAGTCTTACTTGAAGGTTGCTAATGCTTGCTATTAGTTAAACTTAACACTCCAGAGCTATTATGAACTACCAGTTGCGTTTGCAGTTAAACAAGTTTTTTTTGGGCATGATGCATTTGTTTAGTATACTGCTCTCATAAAAGTTGATCTTATAGCTTTTACTTTTTTGTGTTGGTACATTTATTAAGATTAGTAATCAATAATGAGGATTGTAAGCAATTAAACTGTTTGCGCCTGTTAAAATGTTAAATTTTCGACGCAAGAATTTTGAAAATATAGGCTTTGTTACATAGGAGCCGTGAACTCATATCGCTCAAGGTCGCCGGCATTTAGTGTCGCCTTAAATCCTCTAGCTCTACCATGACTTAGCAATCGACTTGTGCGTTCACTTACTGCAGTCGATAGCAAATAAACCTGAATCGAATAGCTTTTGGTGAAATTTATCCTTGTTAGGAAAAAGCTAGCGTCAACTCGTTTTCAAATGTAGTTTCCGTGTCGTCAAGTTGGTATTAATAGCTACACGACCTTCACGTCCAAAGTAGCCGTCTCGGTCTAAATTTACTTATATGACAGAGAAAAATAGCAAGCCGTAGTTCACAAACCGTGTAAGATACAACTCTACTCGTACCAAGTAAAAACGTCATAGACCATGAGAAAAATGTAGAGCGATTCTGTTTTCTTTTTTTAATTTCTAACGGTTACATTTTACCAAAGTGACGCTGACAGCGTTCTGGTTTTTACTCTTTTTTTTTCATGTCATTTCAGTCATTTACAGCTACCTAAGTTAGTATTCATTTTAAACAATATTAATAGTTGTAGATTTAAAATTCACCTAAGATTCAAATGATAATCTTTGTTAAGATTTTAAGTCTGTGTATCACTGTTAATTGTGGATTTTGTTTTATAAAATTATTTTACTGATGTCAATTGTTCAAGTGGGTTTCCAAAGCTCATCCGCACGCTATCTTGGAACCTTCCTTGCTCACGCTTTTCGTCTTTATTTGATGCCGCCATTAACATATTCCATGCTAAATATCTTCTGCCCGACATTATTTTGATATTTATGTATTAATTTTTAAATTAAATACTTGTTTAGAAAACACCTCTCACAAACCTATCGGTCGTGACCATTGACTAGTGAATGTCGTTACTACTATCGAAACAGTATTTCTTGGGAGCATCTGTCAAAAAAGTTACTCATGGTAAACCATACCAATTTTCTATAAAAAATCGTTATACGCTTGCGATCAGATTTCGATAGTTCCTTTACTTTATGACTCATACTACCGAAATAAGTTATCTAGGTGACTTCTATTACAGCCAATTGACAACTGGAACGGGCTATTACTAATATTTTTATTCAAAATAGTATATCATATCATTTATTGTAAATTAAAAACTACCACCCATTCGATAAAGTATGCCTCAGACCTGAGAAGAACGGGCGCAATAAACTAAGCGGCTTGTTTTTTCACAAAAATATGTTATAATGTAATATCATACAATAAAATTTATTATTTAACAGCCTGAGGGCGGTTGCTCCATTCCCAATCGATCATTTATGCTATTTACGGTTTTTTTGAACGTTTTCATTTTCACATGGATCTAGTTGTATAAGCAAAAATTTGCTCTCAATGATTCTTTAGGACCAAAGTTATAAATAGGGCGAACAGCCCTCGTCCGCAGCACAAAGATGGTATTAATATCGGCAGCGTTGCCCCATAGCAATTCCATAGTATGTACATACAAACATAATGTAGTATTATTAGTTTGTAAAATATGAAATAAAAGAAGGTTTTTTTTATGGCGTTATGAAATGTAAAGTTATATGTATAAAAAATTATTAACCTTGCGAGAAAATATTTAAGTTGAGAAATTGAAAGGCATTTAGTACCTGAACAACTTAATAACTTTTATATTATCTCGTAAACTTGGATTTAGAAAACAAAAACTGGCCTTTAATAATCTTTATGATTTCATTTCATGGCTTAAAATATTACGTTAAAAAATAATTACACAATAACGACCGCGAGATGGCGTAATAATCGTAAAATTAAAAGCAAAATATAGTGCCTTCAATATAATACTAGAACTTTGATAAGATTATTTCAAGCATGCTTGATTTTACCGCGTAAGTCATATCTAAGGGTCATTTTTATTCAAACCGTTTTCACGGTTGTATGCGAGCAAAATTCATAATATTCTGCCATGAAGCATTAATGTACAAGATGTGTACAAATATTATTTTGTTTCAGTTTGTAGGTAGTGGTGTTGTACCAGTGGGAGACCCTTGCACAGGATGCCGGCTAGATTATGGGTACCACAACGGCGCCTATTTCTGCCGTGAAGCAGTAATGTGTTAGCATTACTGTGCTTCGGTGTGAAGGGTGCCGTATCTAGTTTTTCAATTTTTTTTTAAATTTCTAGGCAAATGAGACTTAACATCTTATGCCTCAAGGTAACGAGCACAGTTTTTGTGCCGCTTATAATTTTAGGGCTTTTCGAGAATCCTAAGCGGCACTGCATTGTAATGGGCATCATAATAAAAAAAAAATGTAGGGCACCGTAGCTTGTATAATTTCTGGGTTAAACTTTTGTCTAAAAGTGACGAACACCAATGAGGACTCTTTAAGGTCTGGGTTTTATCAAAAATCCTGAGCGGCACTGTATTGTGATGGGCAGGTAGTACCACTGGTGACCTGGCCAATATTTTCTCACTATATCTTTTAAAAACTCGGTTAAAAACGTGGTATTTAAAACACTTCTAACTAAATTTATTGAAGTAGGCGTTACTTTGCGGAAATCCATAATTATACAAATGATTTGAGTTTTCTTTAGTGTTAAGTCCGAGAGAGAGAGAGTGTTGTTCGCCTAACGCTCGCTCAAGAGACTAAGTCTCGAGCCAGATTTTGGCGAGACAACACGTCCTGAGGATGCCTCGTGTAGAGGCGAAACATGTGTCGAATTGTTTAAAGACAAATATTGGCGGAATTAACACTAAAGAAAACTCAAATCATTTGTATACTTTTAACTAACACAATTCATATTATATTGGATGGAACACCTTACAAACTAATAATTAGTTTTGTATATTACAGCCATTGTAAAATACTCTATTGATTGAAAAGAGTGGCCGTTGAGTTTCTTGTATGTTCTTCTCACGAGCTCTACTTTTTCCGAACATATGTTAAATTCAGAAATTTAAAATAAATATTGATAGTGATGATTTGAAAGCGCTTAATTTAAGCCTAATTGAATAAGATTTATTTGACTTTGACTTTGAAAGATTTTTTCCAAATCAGAAATCAATGAAGTTATTTTACATATCAGAAATCAATGAAGTACATTTCTACAGCTTGCTACCTCGACAAATTAATTGATCATGATGTGAATAAAATAAAATTTGATAAATGTTTTCCTTCTCTTTCGTCAATCGAAATCTGGGAGTGTCCCGAACTCTGATGCTTTGCAATTTTACGGTCAGAGGAGACGCCTTGGGACACATCACAGGAAGCACTTCGTTTTACTTGGTTGACTTGAAAAAGTTTAAATAACATTACCGCTTTAAGGAAAAATACTATTCATTTACATGTTAAGGTTACTAGTTTATTTGTTTAAAATCTGATGGTTAAATATCTATTGGTTTTATACCAAAAACATTTCGATATATTTGTCTTACACTTTCTGTCTGTCTTTTTATATAATCATATTAAGTTTTTATACTTGTACGATAGGGAATTTAATAATACAGGAACTACATAATTAACCCCCTTATTCATAATGGTCCGCTAGCTTTCAACAGCCGCTAAGGAGTGTTTTATTCTCATTCTGACTTAGGTCAATAGAAGAAGACAGAGTGAGAATTAGCAATGCTTTAAGTTAGCAGACTATTATGAATAAGGGGGTAAATGTCTACAATTTTTTTTATTTCTCGAGTCATTAATAAAATGAAGATGTACTAAAGAAATATAAGTTATGGAATATTTTTACATTGTAAGTAAGAATCTGTGTCGCGGCACATTTTATCTCTATACAACGTTGATGTCGTGGGTTTGAATCCCGCACCGTTCATAAAATTTTATTTGTGTATTAATACCAGAAGTCAGGGTTATCACTTCAAAAACTTAACAAATTGTCTATGCAACGTGTTTATGTTCAATTTTCACAACTCTAAGATGACCGTTATTAGAATCGAAGGGTGTATGATGTTTTTGAATTACGTTTTTGTTGCGTTTCTTATGTTTCATAATAAATCAAATCAAATAAATGAAATAATTATCAAATATAAAGTTCACACACCTTTACGAAAAATTGGCATCGTTCGTTTGAGCTTCAAATTATGAATGATTGTAAATAAAAATGATTGTAAGTAAAATATGTCACTATCTAACATTCATTGAATAGTCTTTGATTAACTTTGTAAGTGTAAGTTTGGCAACGTCGCTAAGATTAGGACTTGGCATACAGGTTACAATAAAGACATAATGTACATTTAAATACATTATTTAAGCCCATAATAAGATGCATTTTAGAACACATGTTTCTTGAACTTTTCTTTTCTTTTTAGCTTTAGACCCTAAAGTTTTGTGTTTTGCAGAATATTTTGTAATGACTATGATTCCATTTCCGGTCATATTACTGTAACGCAGATGCTAAAGTCGTAAGCCCTTATTCATAATAGTCTGCTAACTTATTGCATTGCTAATTTTCACTCTGTCTTCTTCCATTGACCTAAGTCAGAATGAGAAAAAACACTCCTTAGCGGCTGTTTTAAGTTAGCGGACCATTATGAATAAGGAGTTAAAATTTATTTTTGACGCAGGAAAATGTAAGGTGACGTTGTTGCAAAGTTCAGGTAGGTAGGTATAATTTAATTTAGGAGGGAGTGGTTGGCTGATTATAAATTAAATTAATGTGAGGCCTGATATTAAGGCTGTGCTTGTTATTCGGAGAGCGAGCGATTTATCGACTTTCGTTTGACGAAATTGCGACACGCTTCATATTTAACGAACTAAAATCCTTACTGATCATTTTTAAAATATATTTTTAATTTATATACTGAGTTTTGACTTAACAACGATTTTATCTGATACCTAATATAGGTAGGTACCTAGGTAACACAGAAAATGTTTAGAAAATGAAAAATGGCTTAATGTGGAAAGTTGCCAATACTTTTATTGTTTTTCGAAGTAATCTCCGTTCCTCTCTACACATCGTCGCATTCGATGGAACCACTAAGAAAAGCAGTGGGCCTATTCTTCCTTAGGGGTTTAATCTATGGCATTTTCGTACGCTTTCACCGCATCTTCAGGGCTCGAAGCCCTGCCCGTAAAGCCTCGAATTTCATCTTTAGTTCTTGGGAATAAATAAAAGTCGCAGGGCGCAAGGTCTGGACTGTATGGCGGCGTATATATATCTCGACACCTGCCATAGTCATATATTCAACAGTCTGTTTTGCGGAGTGCGCTGAAGCATTGTCGTGGTGAAGGAGGATCCTGCTTCGAGGGCGCTGCTGTCGAATTTTTTCCAAGACAACAGGCAAACAGCGATTGACGCACCAGTCTACAGTAATTGTCCTTCCATCTTCTAGTACAACTGTCGCGAAATGACCTTTCCGACCAAAGAATGAGGCAATCATCTTTTTTCCTTGACTTCTTCCTTTCTTTACCTTGGTTGGCCGATCCTCGAAAGGAAACACCCATTGAGCTGAATGTCTTTTGGTTTTTATCATCTGTAACGATGACAAATACAGCATTTGAGTCACCGCCGTTGAACTTATCTAACATTTGGCGACACCAGTCCATGCGATTGTGATTCTTGTCGTCGGTTAAAGTATGGGGAATCCATCTGGTACAAAGGCTAGGCTTGCCCGTATCTGCTGATAGGTCACTCTCTCATCTTCCTCTATCATGCATCGCACAGCACTGATGTTATCTTCAGTAGTCGCTGTTAAAGGACGTTCCTCACGCGGATCATCATTGAGATAGCTACGTCCACGCTTAAACTAACAATTGTAAATAGTGGCACGAGATGGGGCTTCATTATGAAATGCTAATCGCAGCCTATCATAGCTTTGTTGTTGAGTAAGCCGACAACGAATGTCATAATAATTCATTGACCGAAAATTTTCTCAGGTTCATTGTCACGTGTAACAAGAGTTTTAGATTTGCCGCCAATTCATAGAAACAAATGAGAAATGAATGCAATATACTACATTAGGTTACCAAAGAGTTCTAAAATCGAAATAAAAAAAAAGTATTCATTAGCAATGTGTCTAACTGGCCAGTTCTAAACATTATCAGTGTTACCCACGTATTAGGTATATACAACTATGGTAACAACTGATTATATAACACAGTAATAAATATATTAAATGACATATTTTGAGTGGGTTCTAGTTTAGGATCGCTAGGTGTCATCCGCTTGGGGAGGAGTACTTTAATTAAAAAAAAAAGAGGTAACTGCGACTTTTTTTATGACAATAAGGGACGAGACGAACAAGACGTTTAGCTGATGGTATTTGATACGCCCTGCCCATTACAATGCAGTGCTGCTCAGGTTTCTTGAAAAAAAACAACAATTCTGAGCGTCTCTACAATTGCGTTCGTCTATATGAGACATAAAATGTTAAGTCTCATTTGCCCAGTAATTTCACTAGCTACGGCGCCCTTCAGACCGAAAGACACTAAAGCTTACACATTACTGCTTGACGGCAGAAATAGGCGCCGTTCTCCCACTGGCTATACAAGGGATGCGTAGGTACTGTTTAAATAACGAAATCAGAGACATTAAATTAATTGACATATCATTGAAATAAATCAAAACTAAAATGTTCGCTTTGCTAACATTGTTATTGTATGCAGTAAAATCGGTAAGGCGTCGGTGGCGCAGTAGGTACAACCGATGACTCTAACCACGCAGCCTCGGTTCGATCCTTACCCGACATGAATGAATGTATTTTGGGTTTTGAATTCTTATACAGTATGGTATGCATATCCTACTAATATTATAAATGTGAACGTTTGTATGTCTGGATGATGTATGTATGTTTGTACTGCTTTAACGCAAAAACTACTGAATGGATTTTAATGAAACTTTACAATAATATAGCTTACACACCAGAATAACACATAGGCTATAATTTATAAAACTACAGTGTGAATTATCCAAAATATAAAAGAAGTGTGAAGTATGTTGAAAAGAATTCTGCAATCTGCAAGATATTCATGCTTGCTCCTAAAAATCGCAGGAGTTACAAATATACTTAATAATGTCAATGAAAATGTTTATCATAAATAATCCTACAAATAAATTTTAATAAATTTAAATTAAGAATAGTGTTTAAAATTTCAATAAATATAAATTAATAATAGTTTGAATAAAAAAAAATATTTGTTTTAAAAAAAGCGTGGGGTGCATGGTGTCAATAGTTATAAATATTTTATTGACAGGTATGAATAGAGTGATTATCATTTTGATAATATCTTAAAAAGCACCCCACGCGTTTTTTAAAATATTTTTTTTTATTCACACTAAGTATTATTAATTTATATTTATTGAAATTTTAAATACTATTCTTAATTTAAATTTATTAAAATTTATTTTTTATTTAATAGTTCGGTTTTCTAGAAAGCTTGTGTTTTAGTTTTTTTAAACTATTATTTTTTTATAAATTAGTGTAATGTCATCGGTCCTCGATAAATCTACAAAGTTTGAAAGAAATCTAGCCGTTTAAAGTGGGTCAAAATCGCGCCCAAAGAAGTCGGTTACAAACATACAAACATACAGGTGAAGCTAATAAAAAGCGTATAAAAAGTGAACTGCGGGCGGGGTGCAGGGAAGGGGTCGCTCATAGCTTAGTGCGCGACCCGAACGCATGATGCAAGAGCATGTAAATATTGTCGAACGCGGGCGCCGGGCAGACAGCGTTGAAGGTTGTTTCCTTAATGCAAATTAACGTATTGTAATAGTTTTAAAGGAATATACTTTATTTTTATAAGATTAAATCGGTAGGTTACTTTACTTTATACTTAAAACTTACTTATAATAATTCCACGTTATTTTAAATGTTTGTGGTTGTTACCTAAAAGGAGTTAGGATTTTTATTTTAATTACTTTGGCTGGTATTTGATTTTTATGGATATTACTACTTTTAATAAGACCACGAATGCGAAGGGATTACTTCGTTTTTATTTTAATTACATAGTTTAGTGGTTGGTTTTTTTTATATTTATATAATAAATTACACAGATTAGTATTTGGTTTTCTTTTTGTTAAATAAGAATGCGAAGGTTTGTGAGTGTGTATGTATGTTTGTTACGTCTTCACGCACAAAATACTGAATGGATTTTAATGTATCTTTACAGTAATATAGCTTAATAATGTTACCAAACTTCTTATAATATAATAAATAGGAATGTTTCTGTGTGTTTGTCTATTACTTCTTCACGCAAACATGTTTGCCGTGTAAAGCCCGTAGGAGTTACAAAAATACATATAATGTATATCGGCGCAAATACTACAACACATCTATTATAAAAACGAAAATAATAAGATTAATAATTTGACTATAAAATTAAATCATAAATCATCATTTGATTATATTGTGATGTAAAATTATTATTAAAAAGAATTTAATTTTTTTTTCTTTATAACTATAACTTTGCCTGTAGAATATACGAAGGTGGTCAAATACTCTTGCAGTTTTGAAAGAAAGAAGAAAGATTTTTTTTTATTTTGAAACGTATAAGTAGTTTTGTACAAATACTAAAGACATAACAAAAAATAAATAAATATAATTTTAAGATTGATAAACAAGCAAAAAACAAGACTGAAACATTTCTGTTGTATACGATTCAAAAAATGGTCCCAACTCAGCATGTTTGCTGGTTTGAAAACCAACGCTGGTCTTCCGTTGGGCCATTTTGTGACGTCACGAAAAATGTTTTGATATAAAAGAAAAACTTTTTAATGGATAGAAACTAAAAGTAACGAGGTATAAAAACTAAATCTTATAAACTTACATAATGTAACCTAATTTAAAAGTTTTCTTTCGATGATCCAATTATGAGTGACCAGCAAGTTAACAACTGTGACGACAGACCTTTAAAAAACAATACGGAGGCTCTTTATTCGTCATCAAAGGATTAAAATTAACTTAATTTGAATTTACTGGTTATAAGATGTTATTTTTGAAGGTAGTTTTAAAACAAAAAAAAACAGTTTCATAGGTACTAGTCACAACGAGTCAGATAAATAAATAAAAATATAAGTAATACTAGTAACGCAAAAATAATTAAAATTAAAACTTTAAATTGAAAAAGTGAAATTTTCAAACAAATAAATCCTTAAATAAATTTAGAAATACTAAGCTCTCTGTACAGACAACGTACATTGACCTCTGGAGCAATGTGAGCGATTTCGGCTTTTGAAGTCACCGCAAGATGTGGCAAGGAGCGAGAAGCAAACAGACGGCAACATCGCTTTAAATCTGGCCGATGAACGACCAGCGGCTTTGAACTTGAAGCGTGCGGGACGGCAACATCGCTTTTTGATGTTCAAAGATACAAGTTCATTGAATCATTGACCTAGTGATCCAATTCTACTTCTATCTTGACCTAATTAGTGCTCCGATTTCGTTCATTTTTTGTATATCGTCAGGAAATGCTATAACAAGAATGTAGCTACATTTAATTCATAATATATGTAAAATCTATACTGTATTATATAAGTAAATTCGACGCTTAAATGATCGGAAATGCTCTTATGTTTCTTCTGGTACTACACATACCACATGATCACATACCATCATTGTGAAATCTAGTTATTAACTATTTTTTTTATAAAAATACGGGACGAGACGAGCAGGACGTTGAGTTGATGGTAATTGATGTGCCCTGCCCATAACAATGCAGTACCGCTCAGGATTATTGAAAAACTTGAGACAAAAGATGTTAAGTCTCATTTGCCCAGTAATTTCACTAGCTACGGTGCCCTTCAGACCGAAACACAATAATGTTTATACATTAACTGCTTCACGGCAGAAATAGGCGCCGTTGTAGTACCGATAATCTAGCCGGCATCCTGTGCATAGGAGCCTTCCACTGGTAACTAAATTGAATGAATCTAAGTCAATGTTATGTTATAGGCTTATTATATTAGGCTACTTTGTTTTGATTTACTTGCGTGTAAGACTGTAAGCCTTTTGGGTTAAGGGTTGGATGTTGTAGAGAGGTTGTAGGAGGGTCATTTGTTGCCCATATCACGGTGTTCCATAAAAAAGTAATAATTATCAGATTTATAAATAATTATACAATTAGACAAATCGCGTATTTTATGTATTGTAACGACCGATCTCTATTGGTTCAATAATATTAATATGATATTGATTATGAACGACGCAGATTAACACTTTAGATAAGATACCGAAATGAGATTTTTTTCTCAGCAGTTACTAATACAAATACAATAAAGTACATTTTATTTACACCAGAAAGTCATAATGTTTGATTCTACGAAATACAGGTAATTTATCAGAACCATGGATCAAAAATTAAAAACCTAATATATTAATTTTGTTAATAGAATATTAATTATAATATACCTAATCTTGTTCGTAATTTGCTAGTTTTACGAAATCAAGTTAAATCATCATATTATTTTGATAGTTGCCTATTGCATTATAAAAAAATATAATAAATCAATTCATATATTATTTATGTCACAAAAGATATTAATAGATTTAACCATAACACCGCCCTTGGGTAAAGTTGAGCTAGAATGAGAAGAAATGGTAAGAAACTGTAATATTTCCATGAAACATGAAATAATGACTGTAAACAATTTTAAAGTATCCAAATTAATCGGCCATTTCTGGCATGCAAAATAATTATTAATTATTAGTTCATTTATCTATCAGCCATCTAAAAGATCCTCTTTAAATCGTTACATGGGTTTATAATATTATCTATTTATTTTATTAATACAGGATTATAGTATTATTAGTGAGTATGACCAGAAAAGACAAATGAAAAAATAAGACACACTTATGAGTAGAATGCATAAAAATCTTCAAGGAAAACATTCAAAATATACTGATGAAGGTAGGCTTAGTAATCATTTAATTTCCACTATACAATAACTCTGTTTTATCTGTTTTAATGTATTACATAACTGTAATATTATTAAAAAGTGTTAATTAAAAATTAAACCTGTTAACAAAAGACAAAATGCTTTTTAGAGTAAGGTAATTAAAAAAATAACAATAATAGTGCTCCTAGATCATTATAAAAATTTCCACCCAAAAGCAGGCGGACATCATAACTAAAGAAAAAGCTAAGAAAACAGAGCTCAGAGAATTGCAAGCCGTGTGATATCGCTCCTCTGTTCACACAGAACAGTGTTACATAAACAATACCCCACGGCAAACAACTTGAGCCTCTCTTAATAGAATTCCGAGGCGACACCTTCAAAGTTCAAACATTATATTCATAAAGATACTTTACGTCGCTTAGAAAATTACTTTAAGCTGAGCATACATGTTAGCATTAATAATTTAATATTTTGTTTAGTTTAAAGCAGGGAACGAAACAACCACACGCCTGGATGAAATATACAATGTTTTAAAAGTCAACCAATGTCTAAACTTAACAATCACATATTGGAAAGTATAAATATGATGAAAATATTACCCTTAATCTTCCTTTAAGTCATGGGATACTCATCCCAACTTACCTGTTCGGAAGTTGTGGTATAGTATACGGGTATGCGACCCCGGCTCCCCTAGCTATTACTGTCCTAATCATTGCCCTCCTGGGCGGTAATATCCTACATTTCCTATATCCCACTTTAACTTACCAATCTTCCTTTTCACACCTCCTATCCTTTTTAAGAAAGGGACATTTAAGAAAGGGGTCGTGAATGTTGCTGTTGAGGTATGCGAGGTAGCTAAAAGAAGGAAAGGAAGAAAGAACTATAATGTGTGGATGGATAAAGAGGTACAAATGGCGGTGCAAGAAAAGAAGAAAGCGTGGTTGGATTGGTTAGCAACAAAAGCTAACCAAAAAGCTCAAAAGGCAACGGGTGACGAGATAAAGGAAGCAAGAACGAAGTATAAAACATTGAAATCAGCAGCGAATGAAGTTGTGTCTAGAAAGAAAGAAGAACGAAAGGATGATTTTGATAGGAGGCTCACTGAAGAAGCCAGTGGAAAAACGTCTATCTCGGAGCTCAGTATAATCAGGAGTCAAGACAGGCATTATAAGAGGAGAAGAATGTGTGCTAAAGAGATGGAAAGAGTATTTTGAAAGTTTGTTTGAAAGATAGGAAGTGCTTGAGCAACATCCGGTACCTTCTATTGAAACCAATATAAATGTTGATGAAAGTGAGATAAGCATGGATGAAATAGTGAAAGCATTGAAAAGTATGAGATTAGGTAAGGCTGCAAAGTATGACAGGATTACCGTCGAGATGCTGAAGGCTGGACAGGGCATAGTGGCTAGCCAGCTGTACCGCCTTTTCAATTTGTGCTGGCGAAATTGGCAATAGGAAACTAGTGCAAAGCTGTAATCGTGCCATTGTATAAGGGAAAAGGGTCACGGCAGGACTGCAGAAATACCGCGCTATAAGTTTTCTCAGCGTCGTCGGTAAATTGTATGCGAAAATGTTGATTGAAAGAGTTGTGAATGAAACAGACGAAAAAGTATGGCATGCACAAGCGGGATTTAGATAGGGAATGGGATGTACGGATCAGGTCTTTTCCTTGCGGGGCATAGCCGAAAAGTTTTTGGGTAAAAACAAGAATTTCTAATGCGCGCTCGTGGATCTAGAAAAAGCCTATGATAGAGTGGTGAGAAATGAATTGTGGTCAGCATTGTCCGCAAACGGTGTGAGCAGCATCCTCAACACACGCGAGTGTCTATTGCGCGTTCGTGGATCTAGAAAAAGCCTATGATAGAGTGGTGAGAAATGAAATGTGGTCAGCATTGTCCGCAAACGGTGTGAGCAGTGTCCTCATACGAGCATTGCAATCTCTTTATAGAGATTCTAGTGCTTGTGTACGGATAAACGGGGTATAAACTGAATGGTTTAATACCGAAAAAGGTGTAGGACAGGGATGTGTAGCGTCACCGTGTTTGGTAAATCTGTTCATGAACAATTGCTTGACAGGTTTAAAAGAGAATGAAAGTGGGTTGATAATGAATTAGTTACTCGTCAAATGTTTTCTCTATGCTGATGACCAAGTATTACTTGCATCTTCAGCCGAGGAGTTGCAGGAGATGGTAACTGCTATAAATGGAGCTTTTGGTAGAAAGGGAATGAAGATGAATGTAAAGAAGACGAAAGTGATGGTGTTTAAAAGAGATGAGGTAGTGACAGACTGCAATATCGTGATTGGAGATGAACAAATTGAACAGGTGAATGAGTTTGTGTATCTGGGTTCTAAATTTACAAGAGATGGAAAGTATGAGAGTGATATCGAAAGAAGAGTGAATGCAGGAAACATGGTGAATGGATCTTTGCACTTATTTATGAACAGGCAGAAGGTGTCTAATAAGGCTCGTTTGACTGTGCATAAGGGGGTGTTGGTTCCAACACCACATGTACGGAAGTGAAAGATGGGTATGGTAGAAGAAACATGAAAGCAGAATCAATAGAGAAAAAATTTGAATTTGAATTTGAAAGTTGTCTGAGTATATTTTATAACGGGGATTCCAAATTTGAGACCCGTACTCTAGATGACTAAATACGTAGGCGCAATAGATAATTTATATAGTTTTCATTCTTTTAAAATTCTGTGAAGCACGAATAATAAATCCAAGAGCCTGATAGGCTCTATTTACTACAGCATTAACATGGTCATCGAACATTAATTTATTGTCATGAATTACACCTAGATCTTTAATATTTTTTATAACAGCTAAATTTTGATTTTTAATCTTATACAGTCAAAACCGTTTATGGCGACATCGTTTAGAACCACATACAGGTTAAATTTACCAAAATCAAAGGTCCTGGCTGAATGTTATATGACCGCCTTATCTAAAACATTGGTTTTTACGACATTGTTTACTACGACATACCGCATTAAGCGACCACATTTGGTTAATGTTTTCGGAGAATTATATCTGTAGAACGACCGGCTCAGCTGTATTGTAAACAATTTGAATAGGTAACTGTATCCACATCTGGCACAGTATAATAGTCAATGGCTATTATCGTAAAAGTAAACAAAGTTTAGGGTCTTTTGTAATTCTTAGAAACAAAGCACATGCATGCCGTAGCCTCAAGGCCCGCTTCGTCATATCTCTTAAGTCAGTTTGTTACTTATCTTTACACAAGACGCACCAAAACATTATTGTTGAGTTAACTGTGAAAATTGTAACATGTCGCAAAAAAGAAAACAAATCAGTATCGAAGAAAAATCGCATATTATTTCAAAGCTAGAGAAAGGAATTCCAAACAAAGACCTGGCAAAAGAATATGGTGTATCTTACTCGACAATTTCAACCATTTGAAAAGAAAGGGAAAAAATTCAAATCCTTTACGACAAGAATTTTTTGAAAATGAAACGAGCCAGAACAACGCGGCATACGAAGATTGAGGAAGCTTTGTTAAAGTGGTTTAAATATCAAAGGACAAATAATGTGCCAATAAATGGACCAATTCTTCAACAAAAAGCAAACGATTTTGCTCAACGTTTTGGTGAAGATTTTGTTTGCTCGTCTAGTTGGATTCAACGTTTCCGGGCTGGACATGGCATTGTCGGCGGGAAAATGAGTGGTGAAGCTGCCAGTGTGGATAAAATTATAACAAGAACCTCAGATGATCTGATTGACGACGATGAAGAGGACAATATTTCTTTGGCTCAATTAGCCCAAAATTTACGACCTGCTTTATCTACTACTGAAACAGACGAATTCATTGATGTAGATCAGTCTATTGCAATTTGTGCACCAGCTACGGAGGATGATATTGTACGTGAAGTTCAAGAGGAAAATGAAAATGAACAGGAAGACTCGGAAGAACAATTTACAGTGCCAACTTTGATTGGCGGTCTCAATGCTGTTAGTGTATTACGAAAGATTGTTCTTTTTAATGAAGAGTTCCACATGCAGGGAAATTATGACGATACGCTGATTAAAATCCAACGTGAATTACAAAATGTGTATGCACGACAGAAGTGTTTCAAACAAACTAAAATTACAGATTTTATGCATACAAAAATGATGGAAAAATTATATTGTTCTTTTATATTATACGTTTGTATTGAAGTAAACAAAATGCAGTTTAATTTCCTACATGAATATACATATTATCTTTCCAATTAATACCTGTCACCGGTTGTTACATCTATCGGTTTTTACGACTCAATATGAGTAGTCCCTTCGATGTCCTTATAACAGATTTTGACTGTAGTTATATTCAAAAACGTTTCGTTTACGTGAAAAGTTTATAAAAAAGCATTTAGAGACATTCAAATCTAACTTGTTGAGTGTGCAATAGTTATCCAGCCTGTTCAAGTCATCTTGGAGAAGTAAAGCATCTTGAAGATTGTTAACAGTCTTGAAGATTTTCATGTCGTCAGCAAATAATAAAAACTCTGAATTCGAAAAGCATGAGCTGATATCGTTATTTATTATATGAAATATAACAAATAGCAGGGGTCCCAACAATGATCCCTGAGGAACGCCTGATGGAATATTAACCCACACCGAGGTATAACCATTCAGAACAACCGCTTGAGACCTATTTAGAACGTAGGAAGAAAACCATCTATACAAATCACCATGGATGTCTAGAGAATATAATTTTGACAGTAGTATACTATGGTCAATACGGTCAAAAGCCTTGATGATCCATATGAAATGTTGAGTAATCATTAAAAGTAATAAGATTTGTCATAGTTGACCTTCCTCTCAAGAAAAGAAGTGCTGTTGAGGGATAAAAGTTGATTTAATGTTATTGTATAGCTGGTTGTACACAATACGCTCTATGTTTTTTGCTAACAAACATAACTTACTATTAGTTCTGTAGTTTTCTATTTGATTTTTAGAACCTTTCTTGTGAATCGGTGATATTAATGCTGATTTCCATATAGCTGGCATAATTCCCCCAGTAAAGGAACGACGAAAGAGTATTGTCACTGGCTTAAACAGTTCGATGGCGCAATTAACTAGAAGTAGTGCTGGTATGGTGTCGGGACCAGCTGACTTACTAAGATCTAGATGATTCAAGTCCTCGTCGAACCTCCTCTGCAGACACTTTAATAGAGGAAATACTGCAAGACGTATTTTGTAAATTTGGAAAAGACGAACCATTGTCAGCTTCAGTGTCAGGAGCCAAAAAAGTCGATGGAAAGTATGAAGAGAATAGATCGCAGATAGATGAGCGTGTGAGATAGAGATAGAGATAGGAACCCAAAATTATTTTTATTTCAAATATTTGTTTTGTACGGACATATTATTTTCTATGAGAGAATTTATTATCCTATTATTCTTTATTGGAATTGCATTATTACATTATTTTAACACTGTCAAAAGAGTCATGTAAACAGTAGATGAAATAATTTAATACTAAACGAACGTCATACTAAACGTACATTTTCTCTGCTATTTATAAATTTAGCAAAATTATGTACATGAAATCAATTTTTTTATAAATTATTTTGGAATGAAATAATAATATAAATTATAATATAAATTAATTTTAATTTATTAATTTTATTTTTTATAAATTAGCTACGAGCCCCTTCTTTGATTTAATGGTTTATTTATTTATGCACAAAAATTATAAATTGAGAATCCGAAAATCAAAATACGCACAACACCAACATCGGTTGTTCGGTTCTTCCTCCATCTTTTCCTCAACATTTGCTATAATGTAACAACGATGATACGACGAGCTTTGAACATTTAAATTGGGCACTGAGGGCCAATTAAGGCGAAGGATAGACAGAAAACAAGCACTCAAGGTGTTTTTAGACAAGTTATGTGGTGAAAATATAGCATTTGGAGCTATGAACACTACTTTATCCTGTTACACATATCCTGAAGTCGTTTTTGTAGGTTGCTAATGCTTACTGTTGGTTAAAGTTAACACTACCAGTTTTCTTTGCAGCTAAACAAGTTTTTTCTCGGCATGATGCATTTGTTTAGTATACTACTCTCATAAAAGTTGTTTTTATAGCCTTTACTTTTGTTGTACATTTAGTGTCGCCTTAAGCGACAGATTTTGCTACCTGGCAAAGTGATGATCAGTAAAATTAAGTCTATTAATATATTTTTGCATGTGTTTCATTACTATAGAAAAAACCTTGATTGATCTTAATTGACAGAAATTCATAGATTCTTCCAATAAATACTCTGATAAAGTGGTGCTCAATTGTCCTAATACTCCAAAAATTTAAGTATTGGTCACGTACACTCTAACATATGTAGATTGATACATCGGATTTTTTTATCTTTGTCGCACTCTATTCAAGTCCGCACAGATAATGTTGCAGACGTAAGGTCGCGGCATTTAAACTCTTTTATCATGTGTTTAACCTTCAATTTATAATCATAGGCCTATCATAAAACTCTCTGGTAAGTTGCAAACTAAGATAAACATTAATTGGCACTTCTTTTACAACACCACATATATTCTAACTTTATTTACTTGACACAATGAAATTCAGTATACTTATACTTGGTTAACCCACGTGGGTTACACGCGCAATCTGTCGGAAATTCCGTTTGTATGAATAATTTAATTGCTTTCAAAAATCAACACGCAGATATTAAAATAATTAAAATAACGCACAAGAAATATCGATTAGTTTGTTTCGAATTTTAGTTAAGAGAATAAAAGAGTAATGAACTAATGACATACAAACGAAAATAAGCAACGATTAGAATTAACCAGTGAGAATTATAAAATGAAGTAGAACCAGTAGCAGACGGCCGGACATTGTTTTTATTTTTATTGTAGACTAGCTGACTCGACAGACGTTGTTCTGTATATAATAAAAAGAATAATGTTTTAAATGATTTTGTCAATAATAGAAAATATGTCCATATAAAACAAATATTGGAATTAAGAATAATTGCTTTATATTGTAAATTTTCTCCCACAATAACAACAGCCACTTCGTCATTGGTGGGTGAATTAAACCTCCTTGTGTGTCCATCGGCAGGTGTTGTGTCAGCTCGAATCACAATATTATGGCTGTTTGATTTGCACGAACTCGTTACAATTTAAGCCTATGTAGGTACTTCGTTGTCACTCTCAAACTTATGACTTATCAGTCTACATAAATATAATCAGATAGATAGTTAACAACTGTTGTTAATCTACCGTAGTTAGCCAAAATTAAGTAATTTTTTACCTGAGAAAGTTAGAAAGATATAATAATTCTTATTAGTTATTCATTTTAAACTATTCTTTCAATTTGATTTCTGAACGACGTGGGACACATCAAAGGTAATTATTTAATTCTGAGCATTTTCCTATTTATTCACCTTTTAAACCTTCCCTGGACTTCCACAAATAAATCAAGACCAAAATTAGCCAAATCGGTCCAGCGGTTCTCGAGTTTTAGCGAGACTAACGAACAGCAATTCATTTGTATATATAAAATTAGTTTTTTATAGAAGCGCATTACTTCTCTGGAATTGTCCTTTTTGACTTGAGCTTTTTGAGGTTTTGTTTTAATCGAACCTAGTTCATTTCACCAGTGGAAGGCTCCATTGCACAGTGTGCCAGCTAGATGTTGGGTACCACAATTAATCCTATTTCTGCCGTGAAACAGTAATGTGCAAACATTATTGTGTTTCGGTGGGAAGTGAGCCGTAGCTAGTGAAATTACTGGACAAACGAGACTTAACATCTTATGTCTCAAGGAGACGAGCGTAATTGTAGTGCCATTCAGAATTGTTGGGTTTTTTTTAAGAAGAATGAGCGGCACTGCATTGTAATGGGCAGAGCGTATCAATTACCATCAGCTGAACGTTCTGCTAGTCTTGTCCCTTATTGTCATAAAAAAGAGCAGTAATAGCTTCTCTTAAAAAACTAAAAATAAACAAAAAAACTTCTTTTATATAATATATAATTATATTATATATATTTATAAAAAAATTATAAAAATCACTATTTATAGTACATAAAAAATTAAACACTTCAGAACTGTTACAATAATCTTACAATAAAAAGTTTATCTCTAAGAAAAATCAACTTTCATCCTTAATTTCAACGACTCTCTTACGAAATTTCGATCAGGTCACGTGTCTTGACGCGAATTTAACATTTTATACCCATCCCAAGAAAAGTGCTCAACGCGGCTAAAGAAGTTTTCACTTTAAAAACAACAAAAAACAAATTAAGGGATCAAATGTATCATATTGTTTGGTATAATTGCAGGTCGTGGAAGAGTTTCCAAAATTATATTGAACTACACCATTTTGACTCGTACTTTCACAATTGCCGTTCGTATTAATACTAACTGTCTTATTCATAATAAAACGCTTTTCGAAGGTATAAAGCTATATTAGTAAAAACGTGTTTTAAGCCTGTCGAACGTTCGATAAAATTCCTTATTCATATTTGTTAGATAAATCTCCCATAACTAATACGTCCCTATAGTACGCAATGTTGCCATTTCGTACAAAAAAAACATGATTTTAACTTATTTAATGAGGAACTGTCAATGGAAATAGACATCTTTTCAATATCAATGGTTTGGCAGTTGTCAAAAGTCGATGTCAGAATAATTACAAACTTCAAAAATCTAAGTTTTGAAGTCTGTCGGATGTCAATCGATGACGGATATCCAAGAACTTTGAGCGGGAAGCTATTTACGACATTATTTAACGAACAGCTGATCGATGTCGGCCATGTTTTTTGCGTTCGAGTGCTTAAAATAGGTTTATAGAAGGGGCTGCTCTAATAACTTAGAGCATGAGCTTTATCGAAGAGATAATGAGCGTTTTAGCTCTAATATGCGATTATGAATACCATTTTTTAACAAGCGTTTATTAGTGACGTTTTAAATCTCCGCTATGTCATTATGAATAAGACAGCTACTTACTCGCTGGTGGTGTATAAGTCACGTGTGAGGTGACATATTAAACGCTACATTCTTATTGATATTTTTAAGGTTACAACAGAATTTTTGTGTTTATCCATTGGTTTGAAAAGAACAATAGCAGTACAGAAAAACGTAAACGCAAAAAGTTCATTTTGAAATAAACTTATCAAATACACCGCTAGAGCTGGTATTGTTTTAGTAGTTCAGAATTGTAAACTGGGCCAATCTGAAAACAGTGCTTTAATAATAAATCGATTTAATTTGAAATTCGAACAAGTTGAACAACCGATTGTTTGAGTTCTTGTTTACTTTTTATTTGCTCGCCACTTTATGTAATAATACATTGATTAATTGTGAAATTCGTTTTCAATTTAAATGCGTTTTTGTATTGTTGATCAATGTTAATCAAACTTTTAACATTTACCATACCATACACCAGGGGGTAGCTCCTTTGCACAGGGTGCTGGCTAGATTATGGGTACCACAACGGCGTCTATTTCTGCCATGAAGCAGTAGATGTGTAAGCATTATTGTGTTTCGTTCGCCGTCGAAGGGTGCCGTAGCTAGTGAAATTACTGGGTAAATGAGACTTAACATCTTATATCTCAAGGTGACGAAGCGCAATTGTAGTGCCACTCAGAGTTTTTGGGTTTTTCAAGAATCCTGATCGGCACTTCATTGTATTGGGCAGGGCGTCTCGTCCCTTATAGTCATAAAAAAGGCTAGGCACTATAGTAAATTACACATGCGTTATTAATTTGGCTGTGAAGAGTAAAAATAAAGGTAGTGTTTTAATTTAAAAGGCACTAGTTGATGCCCGCGATCGCGCGTAATAAAAAAACTAATTCAATATACAGTTTCTGTATACAATTTTATTATATTATATACATAAGTTTATAAATTTATATTGTAACTTTTTAACCGACTTCAAAAAAGGAGGAGGTTCTCAATTCGTCGGTATTTTTTTGTTTTTTATGATTGTTACCTCAAAACTTTCGACTGGGTGAACCGATTTTGATAATTCTTTTTTTATTTTAAAGCTGGTGCTTCCCGTGTGGTCCCATTGTAATTGGTCCAGATCTGACAATGGCATCCATGATAAAACTGTAAAAGTCTTAAATTTGCTATACATACGTATAGCAAAGTAATAAATTTACGAATAACTCAATATCGCGCTAACCGATTTCGATGATTCTTCCTTTGTTTGAAAGGATATAATATATACTTCAAACATATTTTGGTTAGGTTCTGATTACGGAATCCATGGCAAAGTAACGGAACTCTTCAATAAATCGCTTACGTTCATTGCTGCCTACAGTATGTCTACATATATATACTTCAAATTCACTAAAAGTCGGTGTCATCCAAGATAGGTTTGTAACTACATACATAGTTATAGGTGAGATGTGCTTGAGTCGTGAGAATGCGAGAGGCGAGAGCGGGTCGCGGCGGAAGCACACCGATTCCAAAAATAACAAAAAATAACGTAATTAGATTGTATAAAAATACGCAATTATTTTAATACTTTTTAGTGCATATTATATCTATTGTTTTAGAATAGTGTTTTTGAAGTCGGTTGTTATTTTGTTAAATTATTTTTTATTGTTAAATTAAATTTTAATATAAAAATAGTAGGTACATTTTAAATAATAATATATGAACGCGATACGTTTAGGAAAATTCCTACTTACTACTTTTTAAAATAAGAAAACAATATGATTTTGAAAGTTGGTCTCAGATGCTCTTATTATTTTATTTTTGTGTAGTAATTTTCTTGTTAGCCTAACTCTCTTACGAGCTTAACACTACTATTTCAATATAAAGGCATAAAAGGCATTAATTTTCTCAAAATTGATTCCTTTAGAATTCTTTTTGATGTCATTTCTAATATACTAGATACTACTACCGCTTCGGAAACAAATAACGCTCTGAGAGAGAAGAAGCGGCGCAAGAAACTCTCCCAGCATTCTATATTTGCGCTCTTTTCAATAAAAATATACAATATTGTACAGTCATTTCTATCGCTATAAAATAATCACAATCTAGTCACAGGCTGTCCGATCATTTAGATATTCAGCAGTGGAGTAATAGGATTTACGACAGAGCCATTTTCTTATAAAACTTTAAATTTATTTATAGATAACGCCTGAACAGTGGCTGGGACTTTATTATAGAAGTGTATACATTTACCCTTAAAGCTATTATGTATCTTATGAAGCCTACTAGAATTAGTTACAGGCAATCCCTTATTTCTAGTGTTATAATAATGAAAGATTAATACTGACAATGAACAGTCATAATATTTATTTCTTTAAATTTTTCTTTGGGAGACTGTCCATAACCAAGCTGATATATAGCACGAACAGCTCTCTTTTGCAGAGCAAACACTATATCAATGTCTGCAGCATGACCCCATAGTAAAATAGTGTACGTCATGATGCTGTGGAAATAACTGAAGTACACTAATCTAGCGGTCGCAACATTCGTGTACTCTCTAATCTTTCTAACGGTATATGCCGCAGAGCCTATCTGCTAGATGGGCAATATGTGGACCCCACTGAAGCTATTAGCTGAAGCTATAATTTGGAAATTTCTTATTATATTTATCATAGACATTATCGATTAAAAAAATCCTTTTCATAGTTTCAATAAATTCAGTAAAACTAAGACGATTTCAAAGAGACCCAACCAACATCGCGTCTTAAGTAAGAAAGCGGGATAGGGAAATAAAACGTACTACACATATTAAATTAAACATTTTTAAATTGAATTAAATGCATAGTGTTATTTTAATTGCGTTATTTAAAGTAATCACTTATATTAGTTTGACAGAAAGATTTTAATGTAATTGCTAATTTACAAGATTTTCAAAATTTGTAATTTAACTTTTGCAGTGCATGTTTTCTTTGATTTAAGATAATGCCTTGGCGATTGACAAAATGGCAGTTGAATCATCTTCGTTTTTATCATTCTCACTTAGGGTTCCTTTTTCTGTGTTATTCATATTCTCAAAAAGATCTTCAATTTTTTTTTTATGGAATACGAGGACAAATGAGCGCACGGGTCACCTGGTGTTATTTGATCACCGCCGCCCACAAACTCTTGCAACACCAGAGGAATCATAGGAGCGTTGCCGGCCTTTAAGGAAGGAGTATGCGCTTTTTTTGAAGGTACTCATGTCGTTTCGTCGCGGAAACACCGCATAAGGAAGCTCATTCCACAGCTTTGTAGTACGTGGAAGAAAGCTCCTTGAAAACCGTACTGTGGAAAATAGTATAAAAGGCGTATTGTGAGAAATCGTATAAGCATGATCGTATTAAGCGGGTTCTACTGTATATGTTAGTCTGTCACAATACACAAACTATTACGTCTCACTTTAGAAAACTAGAGTATATTTTGAATAAACATATTTATTTTTGTTACCATTCACTCGGGAAATCAATTATACGAACTCATTCTCAGATGGAGCTTTTGAACTACAGAAAAACGAATGCTACTACAGAGACAATAAAAATAAATAAGGTCAGATTGGAATCTAAATAAAGAAGAATTTTAATTTAAATTGGCGGCATGATTTATTTGCCCTGGAAAATTTCTTTCTTCTGTTCAAACGTTAACTATCTATTGATTATGTGCGATGGATTTTTTTAAATGTATCTTTCCCATAATAAGAGGTTACCTGGGGTTTAGGGCTACATTTTAAGCCTCTTTCTATCCTATAAGCGGCCTATTCAATTTTACAATAAAATTGATGACATATACTAGGACTAGCAATAATGAAATATATAAAAGCTTCTTTGACAAAGATTAGCTTACTATAGTATAGTAGATTATATAGCAAATAATTTATGTTTCTTGACTGCACAGACCACCTTGAATTGTTTAAGTAAGCTTGTTATTGTATGATTTAAAAGATGGACTGGGCCTCTTATCAGTCATGTCAAAGCGCCTTTGCAAACTGATGTTGCTTCATGATGTTTACCAAGTGTTATTTTAATAGTATTATGTGTCACTCTACATGGTAAACAAATATATTTATATTCTATTCCATATTATATGTTCCCGAATAGCCACACAGCTTAAATAAATAAAAAAGTTTTTAGTCAGACAAAATACTTATAAATTTTTTTTATACATGTAGTTTTTATTTGTTCCATGTGACAATATTTTCCTTCAATTTTTGATTAGTTGAATTATCATTTTTGTCTGTTTGTCACTTATAGACATAGGCCTCCTCCAACTGCCTCCACAAAGTCCTGTTTTAACCGACTTCAAAAAGGAGGAGATTCTCAAGTCAATCGGCATTTTTTTATATATGTACACCGATTACTCGGACATTTATGATCCGATTTACATAATTCTTCTTTATTTCTTTAGATGCCATTTGGTCCCATAAAATTTTTATAATTGTTTTTTGAATTTTAATTTAAATGATATAATTGTTTTTTGTGTACGGCTTTTTTAGGAGTTTTGATTCAGGTTGATGATATATTATTATTATTAACTGACACTAAAAAGTAAAAAAAAAATTACTTTTAAAAAACTGACTTCAATAACTGAAAAGTATCAACTAACTAAAAATGTAATATAAAACACCTCTAATGCAAACTTTTACCTTTAATATTATATATTAATAACATACTATTATTTGCGCTACATATTGATAGCTTTAAAGTCGATGCCAAGCCAAAGGTAGTAGGTACCTATACTCGCCACGCGGGATAGCTTCTTCTAGAACAAAACAACCCAAGCGGACAGACACGCGTGGCCAGACAACCTTAATAATTATAGTAAGTAAGCTTTTTTTTAATATAAAGTTTTATTTTGTTTGGGGCTTGGCACCGACTTAAAACCTATCAATAGGTAGCACATATAATTAATAGTATTTTATTAATATTAAAGGTAAAGTTTTGCATTAGAGGTGTATTATATTACATTTCTAGTTATTTGATACTTTTCAGTTTTTGAAGTCGGTATTTTTAAGCGAAGTTTTTTTTTTTCAACTGGTCTAGTCCATGTGCTGCCCGCAACCACTTTAATTTCGTCTACCCATCTCCTAAAAGGTCTACCTCGGTTTCCTTTTCTGTCTCTCTAACCTAATAGCTTTACACTTTTTCTCTCGTCCTCTTATAGTATGCTCCGACCACTTCCTATTAAGCATTCTAATTGTTACTGAACCATCCTTTGTTTGTGTATGGTTTTTGATTGCTGATGTTCTTATTATGTCTGATAATCTTTTCTCCATCATGCTCCTCTCTATAGTTTCTTTGTTTTGGCAGGCTTCTAAATTCGAGCGTGAGCCTTTGTAAGGGCCAGTGTTTGACATCCGTATGTGAGGACAGGTAGGATACAGGTGTTGAAAAGTTTCCTGTTGATGGTCATGTTTGTTTCACTTCTTTAAGACTCCAGTACCTTTTCCAAGCATTGGCTATTAGTATTCATCTTTCTATTCTCTTTGGATTGAGTTCTGATGGCGAGATTATTTAGCCTAGTTAAACGTATTCATTAACATATTCAATAGGTGTTTTATATCTCTAGTCATATCTTAAGTCTTCTCAGTATTCATAACCAGTCCTACCTTCCAGATTTCTTCGTCAAGTTCTCTCAGCATAGCTTGAAATTCGTTTTTTTTGGTGAAAAGATTATCAAGTCAACTGCAAATCTTAAATGTGTTATCTTGTCTCCGTTAATTGATAGTCCTCCTTTTTTCTTTACACGTGCTCTCTTGATTTTGGTACACTTGACTTATCTAGTCAATGCAAGTTTATCCAAAAATGGCGTCGCAGGAGCATATTATATTATACAAGAAATTTGGAGCCACTTTTGATACCTTAATAACTTAACATAATATATACGTGAAATCTTGACTATACATTCGATTACCTAGAATCTCAAACTTCATAACCATATCTCAAACGGCTATTGTTAGACTTAGTCTTCAAATTTGCAATCTCTGACTCCAGCCACTAATTAAAAATGAGTTGGAATTACTGCTAACCGCACTGAAAACTAAATTTAGTTATTCAGATAACCAAGCTTCAAGCTATCCAAAGCCAGTCCAAAATCAGCTTAACAAAGTCTATTAAAGCTCAAGTGAGTGATCATCTATTTCACAAACTTTTGAATGCGGGGTGAAATCTAACTATTACCAAAGTCTTGTTCTATAGTTGAAAAGTCGCAATATTTTTTAAATCTACTTTTTTTTATTATTTTCAATTTAAATTTAATTAGACACTCTAATTTAAAAGGGTCCATGACGTCGTTGTATCTCATGTTAACATAAGTTGAAATAAAATATAATAGCCTATATGTATAAAGAGTTTCTTGCGCTGCTTCTTCTCTCTCAGAGCGCGATTTGTTTCCGAAGCGGTAGTAGTATTTAGTATATTAGAAATGACATCAGAAAGAATTCTAAAGGAATCAATTTTGAGAAAATAAATGCCTTTTATGCCTTTAATCGGATGTATTTTTTAAACGGAAAGTTTGAAATTAATCATCTACAATTGAGTAAGCTATGCCCGTTAGTTTTTGAACAAGTCTTATTAATGAAAATAACAGACGTCACTGTGTCTATCAATAAAGAAAATCATTTTCCTTACATAGGTACTTAACCATCGCGTAAGTAGAACACATAGAATATGTAAAATAACAATCAAATAACATATTTTGTATGCTACTAGTGTTATCGATGCAAAACTCGTATTAGATTTCGAATATAAACTTTTTCTGTAGCTCTGCAACTTTGCGTATTAAGAAAGAAACTTCAGTCCAAGGTTTCATTCAGTACGTGCTGGATTTCCTTTACGGGTGTTTTAATATACCTTATGTTACGTACATAGTAAACTCCAGGTCCCATACGTTTGTTTCGTTCATTGTACCCCATATCAAAGTAAGTAATTATGCAGATACCATTTTCAAGTAGGTATCATGAAAATTAAGGGCGCCTATATAGCTGCTTTGTGCAATGCGATCTCTGAATTTTCTTTTCTTAAAAAGATCATGAAATAATAGAAGTTTTTAATATAATTAAATATAGCATCTATATTTCAACACGGGAAAAATATAATACAAATGATTTGAGTTTTCTTTAGTGTTAATTCCGCCAATATTTGTCTTTAAACAATTAGACACGTGTTTCGCCTCTACACGAGGCATCCTCAGGACGTGTTGTCTCGCCAAAATCTGGCACGAGACTAGATGGCGGAATTAACACTAAAGAAAACTCAAATAATTTGTATAACTATGGATTACAGCAAAGCAAATTAATTCAAATTTTTTTTTGGAAATATAAAAAAAAAAAAAGGAAAACGTTTGACCCTAAACTGCAACTTACCCCTACGAGTAATTACATACCTAAACGCTTCAAATTGTATTTACGACCATTTTGAGCTCTTCAAGCACAAAAGTCTTGTTTTTCTCGCAATTGGCGGAATTCGACACAGTTTTTGAATCTTAGAGCTTCAATTGATCGAACTCGGAATTTCGAAAAAAACACTTCTTCGATTTTCTTTCGTCAACGATAACTCATGAATGAATCAACCGATTTTGACCAGCATAGTGGCGATTCACGTGTTTTTTTTATGTTAAGAGCTGATTAGTCTTTGGTATCGATCGGTAAAGCCGTTTAAAAAATTTTCCAAAGAAACTACATATGAAAATTAAAAAAAAATTAAATAAATATGATAAATAATTTTTAGTAGATTTTTTGAAATTTCTTAACATCTACTGGTTTGAATCTCTTTCGAATGGCACGGCAGAGCCGGTAGTTTGCTTACCTTAAAACCTCGAGATCTGATGAAAACTTGATATTCGAAAAACGGGATAAAACTAATAACTTCCGGAATTTTTGTAAATTATCAATTTTCATAGAGGGAAGTTAAAAAATGCGTGCGTTCAAAGTACACATGTCAGATATGAAACCTGCATTGCGCATGAACCCATAAAGTACTTATGAAATCCTGGTACATGTTGCTAAGATGACACATTTTCAACCGCTATGAAAGACATTACTATAACCGCGACTATATTTATATTCTCCTGGTGTCTATGAAGAAATTCGTCGTGCGCATGACGTCAGAATATAGTAAGCTATACTCCCGTCATACATAAGACAATCTCTTCTTAATTCTATGATCGTTCCTTGTCATACTTACAACAACATTAAAGGTTCTACAGTACAGTTCTTTAGTCTCTTCGGTCAGAACTTATATGTTTGGACTCTATCTAACTTAACTTAACTATCTCTTGGGCCTCCTGTACCAAACTTGGCATTGGAATGATCAAAACTGACTTAATTTCCATAAATTATATACAAAAATTTCATTCTTTACTAATAATAATAATTTATAAAGTATTGTCTGTGCGTTATGGTCAACATTAATCCAGGAACCAGTGATTACAGTCTGTATTAATTAAAATTAACATTGTTTATGTTAATGGGTTCTGTTTATGACTGCCTCTTAATTTGATGATGATACTTTTAAAATCTGAAGCGGCTACGTTATTTAATTATATTTTGTTGTTTATGGTAATAATTAAGTTTACTTCGCCACGAATACTACTGCATCTCGTGACCTGAATCTCTAATACCCCAAATGTTCAATTTATCCAATTTAGTATTTTAATTTGAAATTTTTTAAGTTTTAATTTCATGGCTACATTTTGCAAGCAAATGGACCTTACCAAAGTACACAATGTTTTTTGCAAGATCCAAAAATATTTAACATATTGACAAAAAAAATATTGCATTTTATGGTAATTTTTGAGTATTTTTTCATACTGTTAAATACTGGTGTATTTCTAAAAATAATGTTGTTTTGTTTTAATTTATAAGTTCCCCACGACAATAACAGAATTGCAAATTTTACACTGGCCTTCAAAAGTAAGTATCACACTTTTAAAATTGGGATAACGTTTTAAGTTCACAAGATATACTTTCGAAATAAAAAGGACTGCAAAGAGAATTTAATTTTGTACATAAAAACTTTATAGTCGGTAACCTTCTTTTAAGAATTGGCTGAAAAAAAACTTCAAAAACAAAACCATTCCTTTTCAAAGTGGACGTTTCCGAATTACAATTTTACCATTCTCATTTTGTAACTGTTTTAATGGGAAAAGGTTACTATAATATTAAAGATAAAGAAGTATGGAGTACGGTACCATGTATATCGCGAGTCTCTGTGATCCTGTAGCATCCACTGACGTATTTTAATTACTTACGTAATTTACTTTTTGACGCTCATGGGCACTTGTGAACATTTAACGACTATTTACAGATGCTTTTTGTAAGTTTACGTAAATAAATTTTTTTCCTTTTCATTTAAAAGGTTGAAAAAAAAAAATTTGTTGGTTGCAGCCTTGTAGGTGGGACATTCATTGTCTTGTGTGTGGACAGGAGCGTTCGAAGTAAACGTAAGCGAAATACCTTCGCATGCGGATGGAAATCGTCATGCTCGCTTAAATGTCGCTGCTTGTGGCGGCAACATGGGACGAGTCGTCCCCTTCCCTAAAATATGTTTGAAGGAGGCGATGGCTGGCTCATGCGTCATGCTCGTGAACGGGCGCTGCTTGTGGTGGCAGGGTGATCCTGTTGCCGGAGGCTCGGCTTCAGATTTAAAAGTTATTATATGATTATTTTTTTTATATATAATCGCTTTTAAAATGCCCACAGAATACCTTTTTTTATTTACTCGTGTAAGGCATTGACTATTTGACGTTTGAGTATGTTTGTTGCATCACTTTAATTACTTATATTATATAATAATTGAAATGATTTTTAAAACTATGAAAATGTAAATCTTGATTTAATGATGAAATGAATAGCAATGAGTTTCTTGCTACTTCTTCTCATTAGTTCAACCCCTTACGAAGTAGCAGTAGATTCAATAAGAAAATTTTTTTTGACATTCATAAGTGTCATTTCCATGACCTACATGAATTAAGTAATTTTGATTTGAATCCGCGTGACAGGAACACCGCCCTATGTGGATCATTATCGAATAGTGGTGATGGAATAAATAGGATTTTCATGGTGTTAAACTCTCAATCTTACTTTTTAAAATTACTTCTTAAATTTATTTTCATTAATTTTGAATAATAAACAGAAAATTAAGTATAAAATACATTTTTATATACTGCAAACATAATTATTACTATATGGTAATATAATTCAAATCGCAATCATTTTATTCATGTAGGTCACAGAAACGACACTTATGAATGTCAAAAAAAAATCTTATTGAATCTACTGCTACTTCGTAAAGGGTTGAGCTAATGAGAAGAAGTAGCAAGAAACTCATTGCCATTCTTTTAAATCAGGATTTACATTTTCATCGTTTTACAAATCATTTCAATTACAATATTATATGTAAAACGAGTAAGTCAAAAAAGTAAATGTTAATTAATACTTAACGAAAAAGTTATTGAGTACAGTAGCTGCATCATCCGCACACTAACTAACACACCCTTAAACAATCGATACAAAGAGTACATACTTACCTATTATATTTATTAGTTTACTTTTAATCGCGTTTTCTTTTAAGTTCAGTGATCAATTGCTGATTCAACTTAATTAATATTGGAAACACTTATGATTTGTGTTAATAATGCGACTTCAGTGTAACGTTTTATATATTTCACAATTTATAAAAAAAAGTTGCTGCAGGTTTTATATAGAGAGCTTGGAAGTAATACTTGCGAGCTTTGTTGTAGCAGCTTTCTTCAAATACACAAAGGAGAGAGGCTTTAATGAGACACCTCACTTTTCAATATTCTTCACTTTTCTTCAGTATTACACCTTAAATTACCTTCTTGTTTTAGACTTATCTTTTCCTTATTTATTACTTATTTTTTGAAATAAAACTTCTATAGGCGCATGAGGGTAAAACTTTTACGAATGACACGCAATAGAGCGTCACGAAAATTTGAGACGTTTTTGTTCAAGAAGAGGAGGAGGATTTGTTCAAGGGAGAGAGCGATTGACACCGATTGTTGATTCACCAATGGATAGCGTGGTTCTTAAGGAAAGTTTTAGTATATTATTTGTTAAGTTTACTATCTAAATTTTTGTATAAATTAACAATATTTGTTGGAGGTGTCGGAAAAAATTGGCCGTCTGGAGCTTTCAACGAAAATGCTGTCTAAACCCTTTGTAATATAATAAAATAATGTACAGTGGAGTATCTTATAAAAGTCTACAGAAAAGTCTGCTATGGAATATCTCTATCTCTTAGGGATAACATACTATATCCATCTTAATACTTTAAATACTTTTTTTCCTATGTCCTGTCATGTCAGCTAGTATTATATAAATTACATATTCTGATATATTTTCCACACAGTGATCGCGCTTCTATTGTCGACTATCCCGAACACTTTTCACTATATATCAGTTTCCTTCAAAACCCACAAAAATATTATGTTCAGCGTGTCTAAAGCTGTAAAAAATAGTGAAAACCAAAATGATAAAAAAGTAGGAGGAAACTTTAAGAAAATGAAAACTAATAACTAAAACCAGCTTTTTCTATCTAGACCTCTTAACAATTAATATTGACTGAATTTTAATATGTTTATCAAATAAAAAATATGAATACTTTCAATTGTGAATAAAGATCATTTCTACATAACATAGTCAGCATTATTTCTAAAATGCTACAGGGAATTACAGTACTTTTTACAAAGTTTGAATTTTTCCAACAAATTCTAACTTTTACATTGGCTGGTGAATTATCGCGGTCTCCCCGGTGTCATTTGTAAACTTTAAGCACGAACTGGGGTCTTCGGGTGTATTCTTTTCGTCGGAAGTTTGTTCTGGTCGGTCGCCAAAACGAGCCACATAACAGTGCTTCGTACAGAACGTGTATCACATCATTAAATAATTTATTCACAGACAACAAATTGATTTTTCATTACTTTTATTTTAAAATGAAACTTACTGTTACGTGTTTTCAATAATTTTACGAGTATATAGTTTATAGATATATGTATATATAGCCAGAGATTAAGTATACAAATGATTTAAGTTTTCTTTAGTGTTGATTCCGCCAAAATCTGGCACGAGACTCAAGGCTTCTGTCTCGTGCCAGATTTTGGCGAGACAACACGTCCTGAGGATGCCTCGTGTAGAGGCGAAACACGTGTCAAATTGTTTAAAAACAAATATTGGCGGAATTAACACTAAAGAAAACTTAAACCATTTGTATAATTATGGATTTCCGCAAAGTAACGCACGTACTTCAATAAATTTTCAGAGATTAAGTATTTAATGAGGAGATGATTATGCATCATTATGCCTTATATTTTCGTATTAAAAAATAGTGACAAATAAAATGTTGATCTCTGTAATTGCGAGAAATAGACGATGAACCCCGTGGCCAAACTGTAATGCGTTGTAATATTAGCGTTAACGAAATACAAGTATTTTTTCAATAATGGCATCACGTGGGAAACCGTTTGTAACTCAGTGCACCAGTGGGAGGCTCCTTTGCACGGGATGCTGGCTAGATTATGAGTACGCCAACAGCACCTATTTCTGCCGTGAGGCAGTAATGTGTAAAGATTACTGTGTTTCGGTCTGAAGGGCGCCGTAGCTAGTGAAATTACTGGGCAAATGCTTAACATCTCATGTCCTAAGGAGACGAGCGCAATTGTAGTGCCACGCAGAATTTTTGGGCTTTTTAAGAATACTGATCGGCACCGCATTGTAATGAGCATTGTATCAATTATCATCAGCATCATAACGGCGCCTATTTCTGCCGTGAAGCAGTATTGTGTAAGCACTACTGTGTTTGGGTGTGAATCTGTAGCAATGAAATTACTGGGCAAATGAGACTTAACATCTTATGTCTGAAAATGACGAACGCGGGTGTTTTAGTGATACTCAAAATTATTGATTTTTTCAGGAATACTGAGCGGCACTGCATTGCGATGGGCAGGGCGTATCAATTACCATCAGCTGAACGTCCTGCTCACCTCATCCCTTATTTTCCCGCGATTTTAAAATAGAAAAACTTAGTATTGGCCAAGTGTACCAATACATATTCAAATAAAACTGGACGTGTGGCGGTCCTCCACGGGTTTCAAGGAGCTATATTCCACGTACTACAAAGCTGTGGAATGCGCTTCCTGGTGCGGTGTTTCCGGGGCGATACGACTTTCCTTAAAGGCCGGCAAACAGAATGAGGGAGGCGGTGATCACTTAACACCAGGTGACCCGTACGCTCGTTTGTCCTCCATTTCGATAAAAAAAACAACAAATTTTAATTTAGACTTCTATAGTAGTCCTGTGTGTAGATTATTAATATACAGAGTGGCGCTATTATAGCGACATAAAAGAACACACGGGTAGAGCTATCTAACCTTATTCGTAAAAAAATACTTCTAAAATTTTAAGTTAATAATTAAAATTTTCAAATTTTCAAATAGACATTATAGTATATTAATGAAACAAAAGTTTAATCACCCCTTAACTGGTCACATACCACGACACGAAGTAGGTGTCAGTGCCTTATTTATGACAATAAGGGACGAGACGAGCAGGACGTTCAGCTGATGGTAATTGATACGCCCTGCCCATCGCAATGCAACCGCTCAGGAACAAAACTCAATAATTTTGAGTGGCACTAAAACACCTGCGCTCGTTATCTTGAGACATAAGATGTTAAGTCTCATTGGCCCGGTAATTTCATTGCTACGGCGCACTTCAGACCCAAACACAGTAGTGCTTACACACTACTGCTTCACGGCAGAAATAGGCGCCGTTATAGTACCTACCCATAATCTAGTCGGCATCCTGTGCAAAGTAGCTTCCCACTGGTAAACTCCCACTCCCTACGCGACCACGCTTCTAGATTTCCTACAGTTGTTCCGAAATGATATTTTAGGAAAATTGATTTATTTAGGTGAACTATGTACTTAATTTTTAATTATTTCTTATGATTATGGTTAAGTAGTTCTACCCGTGTGTTTATTTTATATCGCCTTTGTAGCGCCACGCTAGAAGAAATCCTCTATAGCAAAGAAAATGCTATTGTAATGAAAACTCATCTTTAAATATATTGAGATGGTAGTAAAGCTGTAGCTATATATAAAGATGATAAACTATCGTTGTTTTTACATTTTTACTCTCAGAAGAGACGCCATGGGACACATAAAAGCAAACGCCGCGTTTTGCTTGCTTTATAAAGAAATCTACATTTGATTACATTTTGAATTGAAAGGTTTTGCTAAGCAAAAGGAAACTCTGTTCACGATAAATTCAAAAGATACTGCACCGATTTTTATGCTGTTTTCACCAATTGATAATAATAATATTGACACACTTTTTACACAAATTATCTTGCCCCAAATTAGGCATATATAGCCTGTGTTATAGGTTGTAAGAAATGGATATATTTAATACAATATACTTACTTAAACAAAACAAATCAAATCAATCAAATCAAAAACAGTTTATTGAAAGTAGGTATGCCAAAATACACTTTTTCACGTCAAATAATTACTATAATAATTTATACGACATCTTTAAAAAATACAAATAATATGTATATAAAATATACGAATGTCATTCATTACAAATTAAATTAAAATTTATACAATATCGATACAGACTACACTCATTAATGTCAACATATATATTAAAAACAAATCAAGGGCACTTGAGAGCAATATAGATATGATATTTTTAGGACCAAGCATTCTTGTCATTAATATAATCAACTACCTTATAATAAGCTTTCTCAGTTAGTTTACTTTTAACATGAGATTTAAATCTATTTAGCGTTAAGCAAGTTACGTCATCAGGAATTTTATTAAAAAATCGTAAACATACATATAAACATCCATGACTCGGAAACAAACATCCATATTCATCATATAAATGATTGCACCTACCGGGATTCGAACCCGGATAATGGTTCTCGAGAACGGTTTTAGTATTTATTATTTGTAAAAAAAATATATGCGCTTTTATATAACGCTATATTTTGTAGGAGGTGTCGGATAAAAATAAGACGTCAGGGAGCTTTCAACGTAAACGCTGTCCTCTTGTGTTTGCTTTGTGTCTGCCCTTCGAGATATAACAAATTATTCATATTCATTTATTTGCTATTATATAGGGTGGTACAAATTTGGTCTCACAATAGCTTAAAGTATCTCCTATTTAGCCATTACCAATAGCATGCAAACTTGGTCTTGGGAAAAAAAATTATTACAATATAAATAATTTATCTTCTATACTATAATATTATAAAGCTGCAGTGTTTGTTTGTTTGTTTGTTTGAACGCGCTAATCTCTGGTACTACTGGTCCGATTTGAATGATTCTTTCAGTGTTGGGTAGTCCATTTATCGAGGAAGGCTA
>CATIXQ010000038.1:5826463-5865177 GCA_949711755.1 Leptidea juvernica
TTATCGAGGAAGGCTATAGGCTATGTTTTTTTTTCAAAATTAGGGATTCGTAATAAAATTGCTATTTTGTAACACAAGGTGTAAAATCGAAAACCTATTTTTGCGTGTGCTGCAAAAACTATTGACAATAGAACAAAATGATGTACAGGCTATAATATAGGCAATTTTATATATTTTATATATTATATTTATATTATTACTTATATTTATTTTATTACTTATAAAACTATCGCGTGAATTATACTTTATATGGTAAAACAACGTTTGCCGGGACAGCTAGTTTTATATAAAACAAAATTATAATTTTATACAATACAAAAAAAATATCAAAGTCAAGATAAGAATAATCCACTTAGAATGCAATGTCAGCTAGTAGTATTAAGTATGAGCACCTAACAAAGTATTACGCCTAAGAAATAACAATATAAAAATCTTTTACAATACAAAGTGTTTTTGTATTTAAATCATATGTCTTTTCCGTTTAAGGTTCATAAATATAAATGCACTCACTGCATTTAAATAGGATTCTGAGATATCTTAGGAATATATTTATCTTGGATGGAAATAAAACTGAAGATACATTTATGAAAATGTAAATTTTCTTATGGAATGGTTAGATTGAAGTAACAAAGGAAAAATTAGAAAATTTAAAACTCATGGAAGGGCTGATATTATATGGACAATCATTCGGATCCAATTACGGGCCTATTATTACTATATTACGGGAAATAACATCCCTGCTCTCGAAAATCTTTGAGGTACAGTTTCAGTTTCTGCTACGAAATGTCGTAACCCGTTCAATTTTTCAACGAAACCTGTTACAGGTTTTTTCTGAAACAGGTTTCTAATTGTAAGCTTCACACTAATCGTTTTATCCGTGGACGGCGCTTGCTCGAGGCGTTTTTGGAAATAACCTGTTTTTCAGATTATACAGTTTTTATTAATTATTTCGTTGTATTTTGGGTATTTTACAAATATATTATAGTTTTCAAAATTGTTTATGGTTTGAAACGCTCACTCTAATTAAGAACTATTATATTTATATCTATCATAATATAATATACCTTCAATCTTCAAAACTTTTACGTTTTTACTGCCAAAGGGTCAACAAAACAAATTCACTGATTGGCTAGGTACAGACTAATTATTATTCATAATTTTGGCTAAACGGACGAGGTAACCTAGTTCCTTGTTCAACGTATTAAAGAAAGAAACAGGTAGCTTTTACAAACCAATACAGCAATAGCAGTTAGAAATAGTACGCAACTGTCAGCTGTTTTAACGCCTGTTTCGCACAATGTAGCATATAGATGTCAGTTTCCAAGCTCTCTCGCAAGCTAGTTAGACTTCCACGACCTAGGTTACGTAAAATAACTCATGTATTAACAGGTCATGGCTCTTTTAAAAAGCATCTGTTTAATATAGGTGTCACCGACAGTCCATTGTGCAGAACCTACATGGAGGCAGAAGAAACAGCCGCACACATCATTCTAGAGTGTAGGAGTGTGGCCACATACCGTGCCCAACACCTGGTGTCACCGAGGACTGTCCCCGAGGTCATGGGTGACATCAGAGGTTTGATACACTACCTTGAGGAGCTGGGCTGGCAGGCTTAACCTAACTTAACCTAACCTAACCTCACCACGCAAAATAGGCGCGCTGTAGTCGTCGAGTTGCGGATAGTTGCCCGTGATAACCTATAATCTATAGATGTCAGTTGTAACTTGCTACTCGCTACGTTTCTGAAATAACTTATTGCGCGATTTGTAGTTACAAGTACTATGAACTAACAGTACTAATCGCTACTTGCTACGTTTCTGAAATAACCTATTGCGCGTTTTAGAGAAACATGCTTCGTTTTTATTTTTGACGTAACCTGTTACTGTAAGAGTTTTCTAAAAAAACGACTTATCTCTACTTTGAGGGCATCATGAACGGACAGTTCTCGGCATAACTAGAGGAACACCATTCGATTACCGACATTATGAATGTCGCCAATTTATTGGTCCTCTCCTGGAACACCTTAATACAAAATTATTATTCCACCACTGACTGCCATAAAAAATAAAATTAATACAATAATTTAAACACTTATCTTTATATGATTAATCTTATTCTGAAATGTTTCAAAATAAGAATCTATTAGTGAGTTGTATCTAATTGTATCAGAAAACTATTTTAGTTTATGTAGTTGGCTCAATTGGTCCAATCTCAACGTAGATTTGATGTTATGTTTTTAAAGTGATAACCCTCAATTCTAGGATTAATATACAAATAAAATTTAAAACATAATTTTATTAACGATGCGGAACTCGAACCCACGGCCTCTGGCGTTCCGGGCCAGTGTTCTGCCAACTGAGCTAACCGTTCGAGTGACATATCGGCATATTTTTTTTTTCAATTTTATTTGTGTATTAATCCTAGAAGTCAGGGTTATCACTATAAAAACGTAACAAATTGCTTAGATTTAGACAGTAGAAGCACGTAGATTCACGTGGTAGTACTTTATCTCTATCTGTAGATAGTATATTGGGAACGGCCGATAATAAACCTCATTTTCAAAGACTCTCATTCAAAGCAAGCCGTAACTTATTTTCTTTCTCAGTTTCATGTTCAGGTTGAAACGTTTTTACAACTTTAATTAGTTCTTATTTGAACGCTTAATATAATTAAGTTATTCTCTTTAAGAAACTAAGAAGTATTTGTTGAATGTTGCTATAATTTAATTTGTTTTGTCTGACTTACCTACTCATGTTCCAGTAATTACCGTGAAGTATTCATTGTATTTAAGAAAAATTTTTATTTTGGGTATTTCAAACACTACAGATCCAATAACTTTTTTTGATCTTTAGTCTATTTGTCTGTGCTATTGTTCCTGCTGTCTAGAACTTGCTTTACTAATTTAATAATAATATTGACACACTTTTACCCAAATTAACTTGCCCCAAACTACGCATAGCCTGTATTATGGGTACAAGACAACGATATATTTAATATAATATACTTACATAAACATTTAAAGAAAACACTTTTAAAGGATTAAAACGCGTGTAATTGTAACTATTTTTACATTAGATTATTGCGTAAAAGTTATATTTTTATTTTAGTTAACCCGGCGCGCGTTTCAAGACCTTTCCGGATCTCGTTTTCAGATGGACTGACGTACTTTGACATGACTTACATATATATACATAAATACATATAAACATACCTGACTCTAAAACAAACTTCCATATTCATCATATAAATGATTGCTCCTACCGAAATTCGAACTCGGGACCTTTAGCTTCGTAGTCAGGGTCACTAACCATTCGGCTATATGGGTCTGCATTTAGATGCGATTTAGCCTAATTTGATTACTAAGCATTTGGGATCACAAGATTGAAGATTGAGCATAGGTATGTTATTTTGCCGGCTATACTCTAGTACAACGTCAGAGGAATCACATAAGAATTGCCGGATCTTAAGTGAAAAGAACGCATATTAAGAAGGCGTCCAAATCTATTACTTTTAAGCGGCCTAAATCCATATTCCAGATTGTGAGATTGGTATTTAAGTTTCTTTCATGTGCTGGAATGTTGGAATTTTGTGGCAGAAATCAAATCAAAGAAGAAGCACTATAAAATGAGGAGTCCACGCAACGCCAAAGGATCGAAGCGTTCACGATGTACTTACTGGATCTACAACAATTCAAATGGTCCAGGCAGGTGTGTACCGGAAGAGATGAGAGCAATTCAAATTCAAATATTTTTATTCAAAATAGGATTCAAAATCACTTTTCACAATCAACGTCAAAAACTGCCACCCATTCAAAATATACTGCCTCAGACCTGTGAAGAACGGGCGCAAGAAAATCAGCGGGCTTTTTTTTGTATATAGAAATATGGTCATTATGATGTGGCCGACCCTGCTCCAAATAGAGCGTCAATTTTGATTTTTAAACTTTGTTGTATAGAATCGAAACGAAAAGCTTTTAGAATAAATTAGATTTAAAATAGAAGATTCTCTGAGCGGCATTTTAAGTCAATTTACAAATATGGAATTGAGCAGGTTTACAATTGTGATGTACCTGAACCTGTAGATGGCGCCACAACTCAAGAGTTCAACAAACAAACTAAGATTTATGGATCATACGTCGCTTGGACGGTTGGCATAGTTTGTAAGAGCGCTGAGGCGTAACTCGGGTGGCGCTTGTTCGAGACCCACAATGTCTATAAATTTTGGTACATTCGGTAAATTTGTATATTTGATCACTTAAAAGCAATAAATTGAATAGTTATTCCAGCCAACTAATACATGAACTGAATTTATTTGTTTATTATTATAATTATTAATTATAATATTAGTTAAAATCAAGTTTATTAATTGCACAATAACGAGAAAGCCTTTATCGATCTTATCGTCATGAATATTATTTACAACTCGATAGATTTTCATGTAATCAGCGAACATTAGGTAATTAGAGTTCACAAACCATGCGTCTACATCGTTGATGAAACATACAAAAAAAAGGGACCGAGCAGTGAGCCTTGTGGAACACCCGATGGAATAGTGACCCAAGAAGAGGTGAACCCATTCAAAACAATAGCTTGTGTTCGATTGCTAACATATGAGGAGAACCATCTAATACCAAGGCTGTGAATGAATGTGGTACTTCGGTTTTCCAACATTCGTTTCTGTAGGATTAGTAAGTTAGCTTAGAAAACTTGCTCTTGTCTCAAGTTTGATCTTAACCTGTAAAACAATCTAATTTATTGTGTCATCGCTCTTTAACTCACTATTAGAGCAAGCTAAGCCAAAATATATAAAATGAAGAGTAGAGTTTATATAAAACTACAGAGTAGGGACCTACGTACAAAATAATACTAAGCTTTTTCCCTTAACTTCCTTCGCGATAGATTCCAATCGCATTCCATCGGGATCTTTAAATATTTTTTTGATAAATAATAAAATGAGATACCCTATGATGATATCCTTTTTGGTACACCTGACATCAGTTAAGGGTTGAAAGCGTAATTCGCATTTAAGTCAGAACATAAGATACAATATTAGATAGAATATATTTAAATAAGTATTGAAAATTTTTAAAAGGGGTATAAATATTCCACCTCGTACTACGAAGCTGTGGAATGAGCTTCCTTGTGCGGTGTTTCCGGGATGATACGACATGGGTACCTTCAAAAAAAGCGCGTACACCTTCATTAAAGGCCGGCAACGCTCTTGTGATTCCTCTGGTGTTACAAGAGAATGTGGGCGGCGGTGATCACTTAACACCAGGTGACCCGTACGCTCGTTTGTCCTCCTATTCCATAACAAAAAAGTTTGTAATAAATCGAATTATTACTCTTATTTAAGCAGTCTGTCTATACCATGCATTGATCTATACGAGTTCAAAGGGAACTGTAGTGGTATTGGATTTGATCTGAATCCACGGATTTAGTGAAATTGCATTCGCTTGACATACGAGCTAGCTTCACCTGGTGATACTGAATGTAGATGCAACTTGTGTAAAAGTAATTGTAAAAATATTCTATGTTTTTTCAAACAAAGCTTATCTGAGTATGATATTTTACCATAATATTTATTATTTCGAAGATGTTTAAATTTACTTGTCTTATGGCCGTTCACAATATACTATTATTAGCTGTCAATAATCTGAAGCTGACCCAATATACCCGATAAGTCATTGCTATCGCCTTATATTAGGACGCGTGAATTGCAATTTCCATACAATTATATCGCTAGTAAGCTATACGTCGTCCCATTGACAGACGGCGTGCACGGATAAGGTGCGTTACCGTCGATAAGTTTATTGGGACAGATTTTTTTTTATCTCAAGTGAGATCTCTTACTTGAGATAAAGGTCTATCTAGACTGAATTGTGGGAACGGCCGTGAGCCAAATTTAATTAAAATTAGATTATTTATTTATTTATTAATTTACACTTACGTACAATAACAGATAACAGGATAAAACTACCATATAAAATCTATATTTGATCGACGACAGTGAGGAAATATTTTTTTTATGAAAATAAGGGACGAGACGAGCAGTACGTTCAGCTGATGGTAATTGAACGCCGTGCCCATTACAATGTAGCACCGCTCAGGATTCTTGAAAAACCCAAAAATGAGCAACAACCCATTTGCCCAGTAATTTCACTTGCTACGGTTCCCTTCAGATCGAAACACTGTAATGCTTACACATTACTGCTTCGTTGTGGTACCCATTATCTAGCCGGCATCCCGTTTAAAGGAGCCTCCCACTGGTAAGTATTGGTTTAGTTGCTATGGATAGCATCAGGATTATTAGAGGCTATTTATTTCCCATTGTTCTTGCTGTATGCACGCCAAGTAATCATTATGTTCGTTAAAGTGAACATTAATGACTTTCTACAGTAAATACTTTCGCTTCTTTGAAGAAGTAAGTATTAATATAATAAAGAAGAATAATAAGACAAAGTTACAAGCGAATCCTATTTTCTTGGTTAGCTAAAAGTATAGGTTTAAAGTCCACTTATTTCAAAAAAATTTTTTTATTTCCAAAATAAAACATATTTTTTTGCAAATTAAACTAAATTCCCGTAGTACTAAGTTTTTTTTCATGAGAAACAATGACGCGTCTCGTCACTGCAAGGCACTCGACGAAACGAACAAAACTCCCACTGGCGAAATTGAATATAATACTGTTGTCTTACTGTAATTAAGGACAACATTGTCAGTAAAAATTGCGTATTTTACTGGGACTTTTAGAATTCGTTTTGTAAATATTAATTACGCGTCATTCTTTTTTGATTATTTTAACCTTTACTGTAGCATATTAACTATATTCTCGTTATTTATTCTATTTTCTCTTAAGTGATTCAAACTTGATGAATATTTTAATATGACAATCGAAGAGAATAATTCAAATAATGAAAAATGAAGCGTTTCCTAAATTTTCAAACTTTAGTCTCAAAGATAAAACTAAAAACTAAGTTTAAAAAACTCGACTTTAAAAACAAAAATGTTAAAAATAACTTAATAAAGATTAAATTTAAAACATGTCATATGGAAACCTAATTTATAATTTATTGCTTATTTATTTTTAGTATTAATATTAAAAGTATACTTTTAAGGTTTACTTTTCTGTTTTTGAAGTCGGTTTTTTTAAACGTATTTGTTTTTTACTTTTTAGTGTCTGTAACAGATTGTTCTGTAACTTACAGTGCGATTTCTCTAGATTACATCAGGTAAAAATAGATTTGGTTGCTATTTATTGTCATATAATGAAAAGATTTTTTTAAACACACACCGCACACTTTAAGGCGACACTCAATGCCGGCGACCTTGAGCGATACGAGTTCACGGCTCCTATGTATCAAAGCCAATACTTTAAATATTCTTGCGTCGAAAATGTAACATTTTCTCTCATTATTGATAACTAATCTGAATAAAAGTACCTACAAAAAAAGTAAAAGCTATAAAAACAACTTTTATGAGAGTAGTATACTAAATAAATGCATCATGCCGAGAAAAAACTTGTTTAACTGCAAAGAAAACTGGTAGTTCATAATAGTTCTGCAGTGTTAACTTTAACCAACAGCAAGCATTAGCAACCTACAAGTAAGACTTAAGGGTATGTGTAACAGGATAAAGTGGTGTTCATAGCTCCAAATGCTATATTTTCACCACAGAACTTGTCTTAATAATTGATTGCGTGTTTTCTGCTTACCTTTCGCAAATTATTAACATTAACAATAAAAATCCAAATAAACCGGAACGGAAAAAAGGAATCGACTCCGAAAAAATGCTAGTCAAAACTCTATTTCACGTTCTTGTGAGACACTGAAATTTATTTATTTATTTTATTTTTTTATTTTATTTTATTCGGGAAACAAACAGTACAACTTAATACACTTAAAAAATAAAACTTAAAATATAAATCACTGACCAATAAAAGTTTCCACAATTAAATAGTACATAGAAAAATGCGAGCAAATTAATTACAATTTAAAAGTTCCTATTTGTAATGAAAATAATAAATATTAATTAAATATATTGAATTGAAAATAACAAAATATTTATAGAAAATTATATATGATTTTAGTAATAATATTAATAATAATAGCATACATTTTTAAGTTAATAAAGAGATGCAATATTTATTATATATAATACTAATGATAATTAATTAAAACTAAGACATTTTCTTAATTTGTTGAATCAACTTCTGTATCGACCCTGAAAAGTAATCAATTGAACAGAATTCTTTGTTGTATACTAAACAAGAACGATGAATGAAGGCATTTTGTGCATAGTTAGTGCGTGTAGTATGTAAATTAAATAAATATTTAATTCGCGAAGATTGTCTTGGACATCGGAAATTAAGGCAATTAAGAACAAGTGGAGAGTCAATCATATTATGAAGTAATTTCAGCAGAAATGTTTGATCCTTTACCTGACGACGTTTTTCCAGAGAGATTAAGTTAGGAACATATTGATCGATAGCGGAACACCTAAATTTTAAATGCTTTAAGAATTTCGTTTGAATTTTCTCTATTTCTTGAATATGGACATTGTAATGAGGATTCCAAATTACCGAGCCGAATTCAAGTAAAGAACGCACAAATGCATTAAATAGAACAATCAAGGTGGTAATATGTTTAAAATCTTTACTGACTCTAAGAACAAACCCAAGCATGCGATAGGCTTTTGCAGTCACACATCTATAGTGGTGAATAAAGGTTAACGAGGAGGTTAAGGAGGAACGCCCAAATCTCTCACCCATGAAACCCGTTCAATAAGATTTTTATTTAAAGTGTACTTGAATTTTATAGCATTTTTTTTGCGAGAAAAAGATATTACGTTACATTTTTTAATATTAAGTTGTAAGAGATTATCATTGCAATATTTACACAATTCATTCAAATCATCCTGTAATAAGCTACAATCTGAAGGTTTACTTATTGTTTTATATATCTTCATATCATCAGCATAGAGAAGAATTGAAGAATGTTTAAATACTGCAATAATGTCATTTATGTATAGGTTAAATAAAAGGGGTACAAGATGAGATCCTTGAGGAACACCAGAAGTAACAGGCACGAACGTAGAGCAGTAACCTTTAACTGTAACAGCCTGGCTTCGATCCCTGAGGTATGAAGTAAGCCAACGGAGCAGGTTGCCATGTATACCGAGTTCTTCAATTTTACGAATTAAGATAAGATGACAGATTTTATCAAAAGCTTTTGAATAGTCGGTATACACAACATCCACCTGGAAGCCTTGATCCATTGCAGTAGTTACCTGATGAACAAACTCACATAAGTTGGACTCCACAGATTTATTGCTAACGAAACCATGCTGTTGAGGAATAATAATGTGTCGTAGAATAGGAAAAACACAATCAAATATAATTTTTTCAAAAAGTTTAGCAATAGTACATAATTTGGATATGGGTCTGTAATTTTTCACATTGTGCTTGTCACCTGATTTAAAAACTGGTACCACATAACTTTGTTTCCACAGTTGAGGCATAACGCCACTACAAATAGATTTGTGGAATAATAAATAAAGAGGAAGAGATAGAGAGGTACGACACGTCTTCAAAAAAATAGGAGGCAAGCCATCTGGCATACTTCCCTTATTAATATCCAGTTTATTGAGGTATCTCTTTAATATAATAGGAGAAAGTGAAACTGATCCAATGCTAACAGAGCTATACTTACTCGAAGCACTTACACAATTATTATTGTAGGTTAAGACAGGTGATTCATAAATGGATTCAAAATATTTACTAAAAAGGGAACAAATATCATTTCCATCACTTGCCGTTAATTCGCTTAAATTCATTATATCAGGGATATAACTAGAAGAGTTTTTCGCTCGGACAAATGACCAAAAGAATTTGCTACAATTTTTTATTTTGTTTTCAGAATTTGAAATATACAAGTCATAATATTTAGTTTGTAACCTTTTTTCGCGATCACGCAACAGACTTAACGTATCATAATCAGAAATTCTGTTATAAATTTTCCATTTCCTATGATACTTTAATTTTTCTTTAATAACTTTTATTAAGCATCTAGGGTACCAGCAGGGAAACTTATGGGTACTTCTTAAAATTTTGACTGGAATAAAATCATTTACAATTTTATGCATTATTTCATAAAAAACATTAACTGCATCCAAGATATCACGGCCATCCAATAATTCAAACCAATTAATATCGGACAGTGCATTATTGATTTCCTCGTAGTTAGCATGGTGAAAAAGTCGAATCAATCTAGCATTTGGCTTAATTAATCGTAAGTTCTGGATAGAAAATAATATTCCCAGAGCTGGGTGATGTGCATCTTCTTTAACAGGCGATTGAGTGCAACGACTAACGGAACAGTGGCAGTCACTAAAAACAAGATCTAAAAATCTGCCATTGACATTATGAACTGAATTAAATTGCCTCAAATCATCAAAATTCATAAAGTTGGCCAAGGCATACACCAGACTATTATCGTCGCAAAGGTTACACAGGATCATGACATTGTCATTCCTATCCCACTGCGCAGTCGGGACATTAAAGTCACCCAACACCAAGAAACTATCGTTAGGATAATTTAGCTTCTCATCCGAAACCAATTCAAAGAAATCAATAAGCCTCTCACAATGATGGTTAATATTAGGGAAATAGCAGCAATATATATGAAGTGACCTGGTTATTGCAGTAGACATCAACGATACTGTTACTTTCACTATTTCAGCTGAAAAGTTGCTCAATTGAATGGATGTCGACGAACGAACTGTTATGTTAGACTTAAAGGCGATAAGTACACCGCCGCCCATTTTGTCACCACGTACATTATAATTTCTATCACATCTATGGACAGTGTATCTTGAATCAAAGAGTTCGGAATCAAAAATACCATCATACAACCACGTTTCGCTAAGACAGATAATATCATACTCCCCATGCAACATTGCCCTGAAGAACTTATTAGTTTTGGTACGCAAGCCTCGTACGTTTAGGTACAAAATGTTTAAATTATATCCCATGATTTAAAAAGTTTAAATCAATTACACGTACAAAAAAATTCCGTAAAATAATAATTATAACTCCACTATTCAATATTTGCCTGGTATTAAAAGAAAAATTATAATATATTACATAATAAATATAAAAAATAACTATAATAACATACTTTAAATAGATTCCGCGACTAAAAACCCATATAAAAGATAACTTATAAACACAAATGCCTTCACAAACGTTAAAAATTAAAATTGAGCAAAATGCATTATAAAGATATAAACAACTATAGCAGGAAAACAAAAAGACTCCATAACATGATGTGCCATAGGTAGATATATAAGTAATCCTTATACAATTTTGTTTAAATCATTCACATTACATATATTTAGTACAGCGCTATTTTCGGAACGTCTTAACATTATACTGCAATTTTTTATCCAAACATATTTATAATTCTTCTCCTTTGCTATTTTTTTTACAGATAGCAGCAAGGTTTTATTTGAACTTGTTAGATGCTCGTTAAAGTAAACATTATTATAATTGTTTGAAAAACCTAAATCATTACCATTTATCTTTAGTTTTCTTGCTTGTGCAAGGAATTCATCTTTTTTCCATCGACTTAAAAATTTCACAATGATAGGTTTACACTTTTTAGCATCCTTATTTTTGTTTTTGGTGGCAACTCTGGTGATAAAATCAATGTCGGTGCTGGGATCAATTTTAATGGAGGTTTTGCTGGCAACATTTTGTAAAATAGAATACAGATTTTCATTTTTATGTTCAGGAATTCCATAGATTTCAATATTCGATCGATGAGCCCATTGCTCACGATTATTGTTTTCTGTAAGGATTGATTGCATTGTAGATTTTATTTCCTCAAACTCAGATAACTTTTCACTATGCTGATTTAATTCTTTTTCACATTTTTCAATACGTAAAATTAAACTATCAAATTTTGAATTAAAGAAGTCCAAAGATTCCTTAATACAATTGAAATCCTGTCGAATCGATATTAATTCATCTTTGAGTGGAACAAGTGCTGATTTAAATTCATCCTTCAAGCTTGAAAATTCCGATGTGACAACCGTCCTAATCAACTCCAGTAAATTGTTATCATTTTCGGCTTCTTCACATGACGTGTCCACATGAATACGCGAAAATGAACTACCACCTCTTTTAAAATTTATATTTTCATTTGACTTATTAATGACACCACTACTACGTATAGGAGTATTATCGTTGTTTGTTTGCCTGGGTAACATTAAAGAGCACTCCGGGCACATCCAATGCTTCTTCAACTCATTTTTTAATTCCTTTTTATTATCAGTTGCAAAGAGGCACTGAACATGATAATTTTGTCTACATTTAGTGCAAGTGATAATCTCACCACTGCTTCCTGTTGTCAACTTGCAACACGCAAACTTCATATTTTATTTATAATAAGAATATACTAAAATAAATAAAATAATAAAATGTTATTCACGGCCGAGATTTGAACCACGGACTTTCAACTGTTTAAGTTTGGACAGTCTTGAATATCGTGACGAACGTTGGTTATCTTTGAATGACAGCTCGCCTAAGACCCACTTATCGGGACACGGGTTAATCGTAATCCTACAACTCCACAGCTGAATATCTAAGTGATCCGACAGCCTGGGACTAGATTATGATTATTTTATAGCAATAGCAATGACAGTACAATGTTGTATATTTCATTAAATAGAGCGCAAATAAAGAATGCTGGGAGAGTTTCGTGCGCCACTTCTTGTCTTTTAGAGCGCCAGTTGTGTCCGAAGCGGTAGTAGTATCTAGTATATTAGAAATGATATCAATAATAAAATATAATGGAATCTATTTTGAGAAAATAATTGCCTTTATGGATTTTAATACCTAATAATATAATCAACCTAAATGAAAATTCTAAAAAGCCGTACGCGAACTATAATTAAATCATCCATGTAAAAAAAAAATACCATACAAAATGTTCATAAAATGAAAAGTAGGCTCCTTTTCGAACAAATTATGTCAAATTATTATGGGACCAAATGGCAAAAATTCCGCATCAAACTAAAGAAGAATCATGTAAATCGGATCATAAATCTCAGCGTAATCGGTGTACATACATACAAAATACCGATCGCATCGAGAACCTCCTCCTTTTTGAGGTCGGTCAAAAATTTAATTGAAATTTCTAGACATTGTTATGTCGCAAATAAAATTTGTGAAACAAAATTTATGTTCCGTGCTGGTGCTCTAACCAACTGAGCCAGCCGTTTGAGTAACGTATCGTTATAAAATCTTGTTTGCTTTGTTCAACTCTCAGGTTGTGGCTTCATCTACAGGATCAGGATCTACTTTACAGTTGACAACCTGCTCAACCCCAATATTTGAATATTAGGAAATTGACTTGAGAATTTTATTTGTACTATATATATATTATATGTACTATATTTTACATATGTTTGGTTTATTCAGAAGTATAACATTTCCCACGTTTATCTGCAAGACTGCCTGATATCTGGAATACTTCAGAATCATTATTGTATTAACAATATTGTCAGCGATATATTCGGTATAAAAGTTATTTTTAGTTTATAAGGAAATATTTAACATTATGTTATACCACAACTGCGCCTATTTCTGCTGTGAAACAGTAATGTGTAAACATTACTGTGTTTCGGTCTGAAGCTGTAGCTAGTGAAATTACTGGGCAAATGAGACTTGATAACTTATATCTCAAGGTGACGAGCGCAATTGCAGTGCCCGTCAGAATTTTTGGGCTTTTCCATAATCCTGAGCGGCACTACATTGTAATGGGCAGGGCGTATCAACTACCATTAGCTGAACGTCATGTTCGTCTCGTCCCGCATTTGCATACAAAAAATACGCACAAAAAATGTGAGAACGCTTAGCAAAGATGGACGATAATGAATGTATCTATGTGTTAAGTAAAACCAAACTTCACCATATTATCATAAAATTATATAATAATATGTATATAATATAATATATGTAATATAGTATGCTCCATAGAGAAGTATTACTTCAGATATTGAGTCGCTAGTTTGGTTCAATTCACATATTAAAACTCCTACATTTCACAAAGGAATCAAAACGGCTTTACGGACGCTGTATTGAGGTGATGTTGGCAATTACGGGATAGCAGTACTTGGTCTGAATTTCGATGCAGTATTGGGCACAAATGATCATTAATGTTATCTTGATCCAACAGGCCCTGAGCCGGCTCAGACCCTCTTCATATTATTGGCAGTTTCGAAATAGTATAAGCTACAGCTTAATCCTTATTATATAGATGTAAGGATAACAAAACAATTATAATAAAACGAGACACGGTACCCTGGCTGGTGTACCGATGGTTCCCGCCAGAAGAAATAAAAAATTGCTAGTTAATAAACAATTAATAAAAAGTATAATGAAATTGGATCTGAAAGACTTTGGTATAGAACTTTACATTACGTTACGTCATACGTTCCCAGTGGGAGGCGCCTTTTCGCAGGATGCCGGCTAGATTATGGGTACCATAGCGGCGCCTATTTATACCGTGAATCAGTAATGTGTAAACATTATTGTGTTTCAGTCTAAAGGGCGCCGTACCTAGTGAAACTACTGGACAAATGAGACTTAACATCTTATGTCTCAAGGTGACGAGCGCAATTGTAGTAGCGCTCAGAATTTTTGGGATTTTTCAAGAATCCACAAATGCGCCTATTTCAGCTGTGAAGCAGTAATGTGTAAACATTACTGAGCTTCGGTCTAAAGCTGTAGCTAATGAAATTACTGGGCAAATGAGACTTGACATGTTATGTCACAAGTTGACGAGCGCAATTGCAGTGCCGCTCAGAATATTTGGCCTTTTCAAGAATCCTGAGCGGCATTGCATTGTAACGGGCAGGGCGTATAAATTACCATCAGCTGAACGTTCTGCTCATCCCGTCCCTTATTTTCATAAAAAAAATACATTTTTAAATAATTAAGAGTATTTTTTTATGGAAAAGGAGGACAAACGAGCGTCCGGGTCACCTGATGTTAAGTGATCATCGCCGCCCACATTCTCTTGCAACACCAGAGGAATCACAGGAGCGTTGCCAGCCTTTAAGAACCGTGTACACGCTTTTATGTTAAGTGAGAAATGGTTCATCATGATTACAGATATCGTAATATTATAGAATAGGATATAAAGGCATAAAAGGCATTTATTTTCTCAAAATTGATTTCTTTAGAATTCTTTTTGTTTTTATTTCTAAGATACTAGATACTACTAGCGCTTTGAAAACAAATGGCGCTCTGAGAGAGAAGAAGCGGTGCAAGAAACTCTCCCAGCATTCTTTTTTTGCGCTCTTTTTAATAAAAATATACAATATTGAACTGTCATTGCTATTGATGTAAAATAATCATAATCTAGTCTCAGGCTGTCCGATCACTTAGATATTCAGCTGTGGAGTAATAGGATTTACGACAAAGACATTTTTTTATAAAACATTTAAATTTATTTATAGATAATGCTTGAACAGTGGCTGGGACTTTATTATAAAAGTGTATACATTTACCCTTAAAGCTATTATGTATCTCATGAAGCCTACTAGAATTAGTTACAAGCAATCTCTTAGTTCTAGTCTTATAATAATGAAAACCACTATTAAGAGCAAAACGGTGACGATTTTTGTGAACGTATATTAAATTTTCATAAATGTACTGACGATGAACAGTCATATATTAAGTACATCCTTAAATATAACTTTTAATGTTTTTACATTTTACCAGGATAAATGATTAGAAATATGTTAAGAGAATTTCGAAATAGTAATTTTGGACGCGGCAAGTAACCTAAAAAAGAAAAAGCGGCCAAGTGCGAATCGGACTCGCCCATGAAGGGTTCCGTAGCAGCAAGTGACATAATATTATAAAAGTTATATAGAAAGGAAAATGATATTAAATTATTTAAATGGAAAAGGCAAAAAATCTTTGCTTAACATCATACAGTGCAAATGAGATTTGTTCCTGTTTCGGCCCGGGTTTTTGTTCCACATTCCTGTTTCGTCCCACTTTTTAAAATGTAACTTTTGTACAGCCAGAAAAAAAACATGTGAATTACAACAATATTCTAGATATATATAAGAGCAATAGTTTACCCAAGACCAAACGATGGCATGAAAGGTGTTCATAAACCTATTACAGGATATTATGTTCTTGCAGATTGCGGCACAGCTGTCTTAGGTTGTCTCAAAAGTATAACGATAAAACTTGGCACAAAAATATCATAAACGGACCAAGTACATAGTAAAATTATCTTGATTCCGAAATCCATGCATCAAGATGAAGGTGGAGAAAGCGGTAGATAAAAGTTAGGATTTTAAGGATTAATAAGATTGTATAATCATCATAATATAAAGAATATTTATTAATATATCACAATTCGAATCACAGACAGGTCTATTAACTATTCTATCAACAATTCAAAGTTATCATCCTAATATAGACGGCTATACAAGTAAAAAAATCACAATCAAAATCACAGATCAGTAACATAAATTATTAGGTTTTAAAATATAAAGTAGGTAAATGATAATCACACATCAGTTACATTAATAAAAAGGTTTTAAAATATAAAGTTTCTTTTACAGATATTGAGTTTTTAAACCAATTTATATAACAATTTGAATAAGTAAAATTTAAATTAGTTAAAAGGCTCCTGTTTCCATTAATTAATTTCTGGTCTTCAATACTAACTTGTTGGGTTAATTAATAATATTTATCGTCAAAAATATGATTTTTAAAATATTTTGTATGCTGTCCGTACAAAACATGTTGTAAAACACATAAATTACTACCCGGGGCGAATAAGGAACAAAAATCTGGGGCGAAACAAGAATTTTTTGTGTGGGGCGAAACTTTGCGGGACGAAACAGGAACAAATTACAAATGAGCTCTGATAATTTATACGTATTAAAAAAAACTACTTACTAGATCTCGTTCAAACCAATTTTCGGTGGAAGTTTGCATGGTTATGCACATCATATATTTTAGTTTTATTATTCTCTTATTTGAGAAGTTAGTGGAGGGACACACATTTTACCACTTTGAAAGGGTCTCTCACGCAAACTACATACAGTTTAGAAAACAATGATACTAGAAACCTTTATAATATCATTTTTGAAGACATATCCATAGATACCGTACACGTATGGCTTTCAGGAAAAAAAAAATTTTGAGTTTCAGTTTTCCCCCCAAAATTTATTGTTATTTTTCTATTTTTGTGAAAATTGTTAATGCGGTTCGCAGAATCTACATACCAAGTTTCAACAGTATTGTTCTTATAGTTTTGGATAATAGTGGCTGTGACATACACGAACAGACAGACAGACATGACGAATCTATAAGGGTTCCGTTTTTTACCATTTGGCTACAGAATCCTAAAAGCCACATTTCAGAGTAATATTTTATATATTGGGCCATGATGGAATATAAATTGGATAAGGCATTAAATCTTTTCACTGAGATTTTTATAAATGGTTGTAATTTATTTGCACAGCACCCCGTGTGCTTCAGAAGAAATATGAAAGGCATTACAGCAAAAAGGCCTCTTCGAATTTATGAGCATCTCTCCCCTCTATTTGATAAAGTTCAAGTTATCGCGGCGCAGGTTTCAAAATGTTCTCAATTGGCTAAAAGCTCGGAATCAACTTCAGGTTGAATGCGGTCGCGATCATTCGATTTATTAATGCAGATGCTATTTATTTTAATTCAAATAACCTTAGCACTCGAGGCCAAATGAAATAATATACTTGAGAATTATTTCTATTATGTGTATGAAAGCTTTTGATTAATTGTAGTACAATAATTTATCCTACTGACATAGCGAGTCAATAACAATATTTACATAATACAACAATAAAACTCAAAATAAAATTTTTAGAACGATGCGGGACTCGAACCCGAGGCGTCCCGTGCGAGCGCTCTTTCCAACTATACCAACCGTTCGAGTGGCGTATCGTTGATAAAATCTGGTATGCTTTGTTTAACTCTCAGGTTGTGGCTTCATCTACAGGATCTAGTTTACAGTTGATAACCTGCTCAACCCCAATATTTTCTTTTAGGTAATTGACTTGAGATTTCACTGTTGCAAATCTAAACAATTTGTTATGTTTTTAACCTGTTTGTAACCCTCACTTCTAGGATTAATTACTCAAATAAAACTGAAAACATTTTTTTTATGAACGATGCGGGACTCGAACCCGCGACCTCTCGCGTTCCGTCCGAGTGCTCTTACCAATTGAGCCAACCGTTCGAGTGACGTATCGTTGATAAAATCTTGTATACTTTGTTCAACTCTCAGGCTGTGGTGTTTACTTTTATTTGTGTAATTAATCCCAGAAGTGATGGTTATCATTTTAAAAATATAACAAAATATTTTACATATTATTATGAATTTCATAATAAATCCATATTTGGAAATTTTCTTATTTATTAATACAAAATCAGTGTAAAAAACTCAAATAAATTTGAGTTTTTCACTTATTGTTTGTCTCAATACGAAACTTAGCACTAAGGCTTAGATATATAAAGCGTACTTAGACTTTGCTTACGTAAAAGCTTAGCTGAGTATTAATTTAGCATAATATTTGATTTCGTTTTTATAGTCATTTGACAGTTGAAATCGTACTGAGGAGTAGGTTTAACCTAAGACAGCCCAAAAGCAAAAGTCAAGTTTGCGTTTTATCACATACAGCTATGTTTTACGTAAGTAAAGTCTGAGCAATGTCTCAGTACACTCTAAAGATCTATACCTTAGTGCTGTGTGTTCTGATATCTTGAAAATTTGAAAAATAATAAAATTTAAAGCAATCATTTGGTTGTATATGTGTATGTGATGCATTCAAAGCGGTGAAATTAATTATTTATAAAAAGGCATAAAAGGCATTTATTTTCTCAAAATTGATTCCTTTAGAATTCTTTTTGATGTCATTTCTAATAACTACTAGATACTACTACCGCTTCGGAAACAAATGGCGTTCTGAGAGAGAAGAAGCGGCGCAAGAAACTCTCCCAGCATTCTTTTTTTGCGCTCTTTTTAATAAAAATACACAATATTGTACAGTCATTTCTATCTCTATAAAATAATCACAATCTAGTCCCAGGCTGTCCGATATTTACATTTAGATATTCAGCAGTGGAGTAATAGGATTTACGACAGAGCCATTTTTTTATAAAACATTTAAATTTATTTATAGATAATGCCTGAACAGTGGCTGGGACTTTATTGTAGAAGTGTATACATTTACCCTTTCAGCTATTATGTATCTTATGAAGCCTACTAGAATTAGTTACAAGCAATCCCTTATTTCTAGTGTTATAATAATGAAAATCTCTATTAAGAGCAAAAAGGTGACGATTTTTGTTATACGTGTATCAATTTATTGTAGTTTGATAATCTTGCATCTTGACGGTTAATGGCATTTTTCAAATTTTGTAACAAACGGTTCGCGTTATTTTACATTTAAATGTACAAAATACAAAATACTTACTGATGATACGTGATCCCAGTGTCTTAATTATTTCTTGTAGTATTATTTTTACGAAGTTTTACTACGTAACCCGGCAATTTAGTTTCAATTATTAGTAAAACTTAACAGAACATGTGGCACGTCAACGTCACATATTGTTCGAATCTGGCTTGAGTTGAATTGGGCGCAGGATTAGTTGTTGCACGTTGCACGCCTATGGTATCTAGTTGGAGCGCAGCGGACACCAATCTTTAGTCTAAGTGATCTGTATAAATTTTACGAGGAAAACGAGAAAATTTTAGGAGTATTTTTAATATCTCATAGACATACTTACCTTGCCACCTGCATTAGAAATAAATATAGGTATACACACTTCAACAAAATCCAGGGATATTTTATATTTTATTGAATAATTTAAAATCTATGAATAATTTTCTAACATACTTAATGAAAGAATGATAGGCTTATTATTAAAGGTTATTTATAAAAAATAATAAAATATTTTGTGATTATTTTGTTTTAACTAAAATTGTTATTTTTTTAATTGCCTTAGGAAATTAGTTTGAAAAAATAACTTTATTTCTTCTTAAAAAAGTTTATATTTTGATTAAAATTATAAAAATCTTATTAAATATAATTATTAATAATCAGTGTTGCCACCTCTCAAATTAATTACACACCGACATCGATTGTTCATACTAAAAATTAAACTGTCAATATCTTGCTACGGTATGAGGTTCTTTGTTCTTTCTTTTCTCTCCCATGTTCTTTGCAAGTGCTCGAAAAGCTGTTGTTCTGTCGTCAAATTTGGCGGGAAATCTCTTAAAGCCTTTCGTTGTAACATGTCCCAGGTATGCTCGATAGGATTTAATTCGGGCGACTGCGCAGGCCAATCCAAAACTTGGATGTCATGGTCTCGGAGAGCGGCCGACACCAGCCGCGCGGTATGGGTAGGAGCATTATCGTGCATGAGTACAAATTCATGGCTCATTTGAACTCTGTGTGGGACAATAACAGGCTCTACTACCTCCTCATTATATTTTCATGCAGTCATGCTACCTTGGATTCAAACGAGTTGTGTTCGTCCACCGAGACGAATTCCTGCCCACACCATGATTGCCCCGCCTTGTCCCGCCGCATGAGTAGACCTCCTGAGGGTGCCGTAGGCGGCTTACTCTCTCTAGAGTTCTCCAAACGCGTGTTCATCGTGAATCCGGATGAAACCCAAACCGGCACTCATCGGTGAACAGCACCAAAGACCATTGTTCGCCACTCCATGGTAAATGCTCCCGAGCCCACGAATACCGCCGACCGCGATTGCCACGTCGCAATTTTGGAACACGTAGCTATCTAAGAGCACGAAGACAAACTTCATGCAACCTCCTACGCACGGTTTGGTCGCTCACCAGCAGCTGGTGGTCCGCCTGGAGCCTTTGTACTAGTTGCATCGCTGTGATATTGTGTTGTCTCTTGGCAGTCATTTGAAGAAAGCGATCCTGTCTCTGCGTAGTAGCACGATATCTACCCATGTGCCGTTCAGCCACATCCCAATACTGCGATAACGTGACCACAACCTTGATATCAAGTTTTGGCTCGTGTAGAGCCTCAGCCACAACGCGTTGAATAGCACCATTTTCTAACATGCCCACTGCTCGTAACATTTCATCTCGACTCAAATGACGTCATGACATGACTCTTAAAGCTCACACGGCACGTTACATAGAAACAATATAATAATCCCTTCTAATTAATTAAATTACTAAAACAGTTTTAATTTTCCATAACGTTACGAATTACTAACAGTTATGCCGCCGTATTTTGTTTTTTCTTGATTTTTTTTATTTTTAATTTTGAAAAATAGGATAAAACAGGTTTCAATGTGTATATAAACTTTTCATGGAAACTTAAAAAAAATATAAAGTCGTAAATAATTTAATCAAGATATCCCTAGATTCTGTTGATGTGTGTATATTTAGTGTACTGCCGATATATCGCAATAAACGATTGTATCTCGGATGTATCAGAAAAGATGTTAAAATAAATAAAAGCAATATACCTCCAGCACTCGATTCACGGCTTTCTTAACACTTTATGTTTCCCTTATCTTCCAACAAATACATTTTCTTCCTTTTATTTACAAAATAATTTTATTGATGTTTTAAATCACAATGGCTTGGGAAAGCTTTAGGTTCATGAGTTTATTATTGTAATTGTAATATCTAAGTGATCGGACAGCCTGGGACTAAATTATGATTATTTTATAGCAATATGAATGACGGTACAACATTGTATATTTTATTAAAAAGGGCGCAAAAAAATGAATTTTGGGAGATTTCTTGCTTCGGTTCTTCTCTCTAAGAGTGCCATTTGTTTCCGAAGCGGTGGTAGAGTAACAACTGAAAAAGAATTCTAATGGAATCAGTTTTGAGAAAATAAATGCCTTTTAATGATTTACTGAACCATTTTTGCCAACTATTTTCTATCGATTTATGTATCAGAAGTTTTAATAGTCTTTCAATTGTATCAATTATGTATGATAATCTATCAGCTACTACAATGGTTGTACAACCATTTTGCATATTGATTAATTGAATAGAATTGTACATTTAAAGCCAACAATTATGATAATGTACGCCTGTTTTAATGAATAATATAATTCAGTCACGTGTACTTTCTAGTTTCATTATATTGTTCTCGGAAACATGTCATATTTTTGAATTGTGCCAGTTTAGGTTAAGGATTGGTGTCCGCTGCGCTTTAACTAGATACCGCACTACCTAAGAACAATAAATAATAATAATAATAATAAAGCCTTTTTTCATTTCATATCCTTAATATATTATGTACATTTCAGATGTTGTTATTTAGTGTTAGTTTATATTTTTCTTAATATCTAGATTATTTATTTATTTGGATATGAACCCCTCCTCGGGTGAAGCCCTCCTCCAACTTTTTCCACGCGTCTCTGTCTTTACTAGTTATTTGCCAGCCGTTCGTTAATCTATAAAAATCCTACTTTAGTTTACAGAACAACCTATTATACACACTAGAGAGTAAATAACAAAAGAAAAACTACGTTTAAAAAAAACGATTTTAAAAACTGAAAAGTATAAAATAACTTAATTTATATTTAATTTAATACAAGTCTAATGCATACCTAATACCTTTAATATTAATAAAATAGCTATTGATAGCTTTGAAGTCGGTGCCAAGCCAATATCCTATGCATGTTATCAATATTTGATGAACCTAACAGGTAAGTTCATAAAATATAAAAATTTCTTAAGTATAGGTAACCCAGGTATATCTGAATCAATTTCCATTCATTCAATATACTTCCGATATAAAGATAAGTTAAATGGAAGCAAATAGAATGAAACCATTCTGTTTTATTAGAACAAGCTAATACTGGGAGTATTTTCTGTATTTTAGGCAATAATAGGACATGTTTGCGCGTTTAACCACTAAAAAAAATTGCCGTATCACCGCTCTTTGACAACGCTTCCCTTAAAGCGTCGCTTAGTATCGGTATTCTAGGTCTTAAAATTTGGAGCGATTGACAATTCCCCAGTATCAGCTCGATCCATTTGACCGCGTGCAATGCAGAGCTACTCGAATTGTCGGGATCCCAGGGCTCTGTAAACGGCTGGATCATTTTGTGTTTCATAGAGACGAGAATAGAGACGTCGCCTCATTATGTGTCTTCTACCGCATTTATTACGAATTCCACAATCGCACGACATGGAACAAATTAGGATATCATCCCCACCATCTGGATGTGTGGCGGTCCTCCATAGTGCGGTTTTCAAGGAACCTTATTCCACGTACTACTAAGTGGAATGAGCTTCCTTGTGCGGTGTTTCCGAGACTCTACGAAGCGCGTACACCTTTCTTGAAGGTTGGCAACTTTTCTGTGATTCCTTTGGTGCTGCAAGAGAATGTGGGCGGTGGTGATCACTTAACACCAGGTGACCCGTACGATCTTTGTCCTCATTTTCCATAAAAAAAGTGAGCGTATGTGTAATGTGGCTCTATTTAATATAAGTTTATTTTATATCATTTGTATGGGAAATAAATCACTGAACTTGAGATTCAACTTGTGTCAAAAAAGACCAGCTCAATGACGGTGCCGTATAGAATTTCTCAAGAATGCAGCAGCACTGAATATTGGGCATATTGCTGGTCACGTCAAATAATAAAATTTTAGTAAATGTTACATCGATGTTGTGAAGTATTAGTGAAGCCCTATCATTTAGCAGTGGTAGGCACCTTTGCAGGATGCCGGCTTGATTATGGGTACCACAACGGCGCCTATTTCTGCCGTGAAACAGTAACACAGTAACGTGTAAACATTATTGGTCAGAAGGGCGCCGTAGCTAGTGAAATTACGGGGCAAATGAGACTTGATATCTTATGTCTCAAGGTCAGGGCCAGGTCAAGGACAGGGCGTCTCAATTACCAGCAGCTGAACGTCCAACTGGTCTAGTCCCTTATTTTCATAAAAGCGATGAAGAAGTAGGCATCTTCGACATACAGGTGTGCTTAGAACTCGAATTAAATATATTATACGTACATTCAATTGATAAATATCATCTTATATATAAAATTCTCGTGTCACAATGTTAGTTACCTTACTCCTTCGAAACGGCTTAACTGATTTTTACCAAATTTTATATGCATATTCAGTAGGTCTAAGAATCGGCTACTATCTATTTTTCATACCCCTAAGTGTTGTTGTTGTTCACCATTAACATTTTTTTTTAATTTTTGGACATTTTTTTATTTTCTATTTTATTATGATTCAGCATTAAAAAATACATACAACCTCAAATTTTCACCGGTCTACAATCAACACCTATTTTTGTATCGCGATTTTAATATTGTTCTTACTCTTCCATCCACAGATACGCAGTAGAGTTGCAAGATGGCAATCGAATATAATGATTATTGTAGTACGATAAATTTTATTTACTATATATTTAGTAGGTCTGAGAATCGGACGTCATCTGTTTTTTATACCCTAAATAATTTGTTTTTTTTTTTGATTACTTTATATGGCAACACAATGTTTGATGGGTCAGTTAGTTATTCATAAATGTTAAATTGTGTGCTTAATTAATTGCATAGCACATTAGATATTAGCGACAAAACAATTAATTTCAATTGTACTTGCAGCTATGGTATCTGCGTGAAAGTTAACGTGTCGTGAAATTACGTGTTTGCCTACTTATCTACTCGGAGGGAAAATTGGCTTCTCAATTCAGCTATTTGGCCGTTTGAAGTGATGCGATCGGCATTTGGCAGCAAATTTTCATGCTAACATAGTTTGTATATAGGATTAAAGATAATTGCTATTCAACTTTAATATCTATCCATTGCATTTGATTTTAAATACAGTTTCATAGGTCTTGTTTATTTTGTGGAACTATTATGTTACTACATATTACATATCTGTAAGTGAAGATCCTTTGAAAATCAGTCAAGCTGTTTCGGACATAAACCAGAATATATAGAGAGAGATAGAAAAATTGTTATTGGTTTATAATGTACAGCGACATGCATTTCGTACTGAGCTGTTATTTTATTTATATATAATGCAATTATCAAATGATAAGGGTATGATATATATTATTTATAAATTATTTTGTGCGATATTAGAAATTTACTGTAAATTTGGTAGGAGTAATAAAAACAACTGTCAAAAAGAACACTGCTTATACCACATGTTTTTACAATACCTGTACTGCTCCTCACCAGACAGCATCCACCGGTGTACGGCACTACAGGAACCAATGTGGTTTCAACAATCTAGGGGCGGTTAAGAACATCTCGGACAACACCTTCTTGTACGACGGTCCCAAGCGGAAGAGAGGGTGTGCAGGCTAATGCTCACATAAGATGAAACAAACAGTCACCATTGTGCCCACTGAGTATACCTCATACAAGTACAAATATAAAATTATACTTACAAATATAAATACAAAATCAATCAACACCAGGAACAGACATTATAATGCCTACTACTCGGCTAAGTCGAGTTAATAAGTCTTTTGTGGGGCGATGTATATGCTCTTACAACAATATCCCAGAAAATGTTCAAAACAAAAGTTTCAGTTATTCAAAAGAATTGATAAAAAACGTTTGCGTGGGAAAGGTAAACTATAAATGAATTTCCTAATGATACCACAAATTGGGAATGGAGCGACTGTCCTCAGGCTATTAAATAATAAACTTAATTGTACAATGTTAATTTGTAAAAATATTTTATGATGAATAAAAAAGCCCGCTGAGTTTGTTGCGCTCGTTCTACTCAGGCCTGAGGCATTCATTTTGGAATGGGTGGTAGTTTTTTTTTGTCTTTCAATAAGTGATGTCACATCCTATTACCTATTACCTACAAAGTTATTACTTTTGGTCAGTATAAAATATTTTTTATACTGGCCCCCACGCTAGATGTTGCCTGTCTCGTGGGGGTTGTCGTAGAATTAACAGAAAATAAAAATATATAAACAGCTACTGACAACAAGCTGATTACTAAAACTTATCAAATAAAGAAATAGTCTAAAAGTAATGCTAATAATGTAAAGTAATACTAGTATTAATTGTGTGTGAAACTATACAGTTTCACGTATTGTGTCTATGTGTATTAGGATTGTATCTTATGAAGATTTTTGGTTTCCATATAGATTAGTTGCATTAAGGCGCGCACTGACTTGGATTGTAAACGCCACAACCAATAGTACAATATTTGTGTTGATCATAAGGCTAAGCTGCAAATGGGCATGTATTTTACTGGATTTCTTTTGTTTATTCAAAATATACATATAAACTGAATAATTGTTCGGTTTAAGTTTTAGAAAAATATTAATTCTATTAAATTCTTTAAAAAAATAATGTTGTTATCACTGAAAATTCACTTCAAAGTTTACTTTTGGGAAGCAACTTCCAAATTTTTTATTGGACATTTCAAATTATATATAAACATTCTATTTGGTTCAAATTTTTCTATAAGTCCTTCTTTTTGTAATGTATTTTTTGCGTCGGAATATTTTCATTGCGTTATGTTTTAATAGACTCTCTAAGAAACCAATTTTTGTGTATATTGAGGTATGACCGTGCCTTAAATATTTTGATTGAAGCTCTTTAGCCTTGAAGATGGAGTGTTCTTTAAATTTACGTAGCTGGACCAGTTTATTATAAATCCGGGGGTACCGGGAATTATCAGAATCGGTTCACCCATTCGAAAGTTTTTAGGTAACAAACATAAAAAAAATACCGATGATTTGAGAACCTCCTCCTTTTTTAAAGTCAGTTAAAAATAGTCGGGAACGCAGGACCTTAAAACGTCAATATCTGATGAAAACTTGAATTTTGAAAAACGGGGTAAAACCAATAACTTACCGAATCTTTGATAATTTTCAATTTTCTTACCGGGAAGTTAAAAATAGACAGACAGTATACGTTAAACATTATTTTTTGGAATATTTATAGGTGTATTGCGAGCTTCCACTGTTCCTTTCATATTAAAATCTTTTTATCGTTTTGAACATTAATCTATTTAATTATATTATTATTTAAATCAAACTCGTGGAAGTAAGCACCGTTTCAGAAAGAGCACATAGATTACATTTTGTCTCCCTTCCCCTGACGCCAGACTTAATCGCCATACATTTTTCTCATCAATAATAAAGGAACCACTGTGTCGACAACAGACATTCCTAAATATTTATTGTATTTTCAACAAGCTGAGCCCACTACTTCCACAGCGTGGACTTAAATCTATCTCGGCATGTTTATATAAGATAAAATGCAACATAAACAGGCTTTGTTTAATTACAGAATATCTTGTAGATTGGATTCAATAATGTCCTGCGTGCGTGAAGGAACCGATGCTAGTAAAGGTTATCCTTAAGATTGATTTGGACCGCTGCACTCCAACTAGATACCGCAGGCGTAGTCGCAAAGAGCTGGTGGCATGTGAGCGACAATGACGGATCGTCCACTCTTGCGTAGCACTATTGTTTACAAACCTGATTCTAATTTCTCACTCAAAACGACCGCGATGGCTTCTCGCCTTTTTTTCTTGCTGTTTTTATGGACAAGTGTATAATTTGAATTATCTACCTATATTGTAAAAAATGTAATGCTGCTTAGGTACTGAAGCATACATATAATTATATAAGTTACCTGTTTGTTATTTATAATAATTAAGTATATATATTAATTAAGTATTTGTTATTTTAAATTCCTGTAAATAGTTTTTGTAATACAGGCGATATTTATATATATATATTTAATAACAGTTAAACGTATTACTACTGTTATTACTTGTATTTCTAGGTTTTAATGTACACTGGAAACATACAACTGTAATAATTATGATAATAAAGAAATTTCAAATCAGTCGCAAAGAACGGCAACTAATACTACGCGCAAGTACTCAAGCCTGTCTCAACATTGTGTGACGTTGACGTGCCACGTGTTCTGTAAAACTTTGCTAATAATTGAAACTTAAATGCCAGATTGCGTAGTAAAACTTTGTAAAAATAATACTACAAGAAGAAAGACTGGGATCACATATTCTCACCAGTAAGTATTTTGTATATTATTAATTTTAATGTTAAATAACACGAAGCGTACCTATGTTACAAGATTTGAAAGATGCCATTGAGTGTCAAGATGCCACGCAGACGAGCATCTAATAGTTGTCGCAATAAAAATAGCTATTGTTCTTATGTAATGCGGTATCTAGTTGGAGCGCAGCGAAGACCAATCCTTAATCTAAGGAAATAAAATTGTTCATGTGTGTATCATAATACATTGTCTAGGCATATATTTCCTTTTTTACGAAAATAAAGTGATATTATAACCTTGAGACGCTAGCGAGAATATTAGCTGTATATATTATGTTGCAGGTATATTGCCAAAGCCGTAATATTACAATTTCTCTAGTGATAATTTAATTTAAACGGTAGATTGTCAATTAAATTGAATAGTGATATTGTAAGGCAATGATATTTTGACAATTTTACTGGTTTATGAGGCAGCTCTTTCTTGTTTTTATTGTATAGTGTATATTTTTTAGTTATACATATGTGTAATCAACTAATTCTTATTTAATCGAATCGGCCTTTGTTAAATAAAAGGTCCCAAAAACAAATTTACACTGTTAATCACAACGCACGAGCCGAGCGTAGCGTGCCGCGGCAGCGGCCGGCAGAAAATTGCATACGCATGCCCCGTGTTTACTATTATTGCCTTACAAATTGCGAATAAAAAAAAAATCAAAACGCTCGACGTTTCACACTGCTAACTTCATTCGTAATATACCTAGACTTTCTATAATATAATGTACTCGTGACCTTACAATGTCACTAAAACCAGGCCGTAAAATTGTAAGAAATGAAGTCGATTAACAATCTTCCGTTTAATTATAACGCTTCCAGTATTCAGGAACATTATCATTGATAAAATTTATTTTGTCGCCGTCTGTCATAAATGTGCAGAAAAGTGACAAAGAACACACAAATTATACAGTGATATAGTTTTTGAAAATTCTATCGGCAATATTATTGAGAATAAAATAAAATTACCGATAAAAATAAGAGTATTAAAATATTTAATTATTCAATTGATTTCCAAAAATCAAGCCCTCCTTCCACTACTTTTCTCTATTTCACATTAATTTTGATTTTGGTGAATAACCATAGTCAATAAAAGCCATTCCTAATATTATAAACTTATAATAATATGAACTTTTTCGCTAATATCTACCCTATGGAACTTAGGCTAAGCAGGTATAAATAAACATACTTATGTGATAAAAAATTAAACAAAATTACATAAAATAAATACGTGATTAGCTCGAAAATATGTGTTATAAAACATCATTAGCATTAGCATCAATAGTTAACTATGTTTTAACTGTGACTGTACAAGTAAATATTAAAACTTCTATCACCATAATTCATTGTAATTTATCTAAAAACTTGAAATGGTTGACAAGAGAACGTTTTCGTTTGCATTGCAAATCATATTTCACGAATGAAACACTTTTAGCAACATGTTGTGGTAATGTACACCGGCCCCGTATATTTTTCATTCTCTCGTGGTTCAACAACTGAGCATTACCGAAATTGCTTCATAGTTCTTTACTGAACACATTCAACGTATTTAGGGGATCGTTCTTAAAGGAACTGTTTGTCAATCTTCTCAATAATAATTTATGTAAGATACTTACGTAACTTGATACCTTAACCTTTTTTATATAGTTATACTTAGCTGGTAATCAATCTGCATTAGTCATATAATAAATCGTAGTTTTTCTTTTTTTTCGTTTCAATTCTTTCAATTAATAAGTTAAATTTACAATTTGTACTTTCATTTCTTATTTTGTTTTTATTGTAGCGATAGTATAAGATCTATTTTTCAGTAGTAATTACAGAGTATTTTTTGTAATTTTTATGTTCATCATAATTGTCCTATATTTTAGAACTACTTATTGTAACATAGAATTAAGAAAATTATATTGTATATAAATAAAGTGTTTTTAAGTGAAAATTTTCGGGAGGAGGAAACCAAGTCACCTACAGGTTGTATTCCAGTCCTCCTCTAGCAGTCGTAGGACTGAGAAATATCCTCACTAATATTATAAATGTGAATGTAAGTTTGTGTGTTACGCTTTCATGCCTAAACCACAGAACCGATTTTGATAAAATTTAGTACAGAGATCTATCTCTATCTAGTCTACTAGAGCTTGAAAAAGGACATAGGCTACCTTCTATTGCAAAAATATAAATTGAGGGGTTGAAATAAAAGATGGCAGTTTGTATGGTAATTCATCATTATCGAAAATAAAACCATACAATTTTGTATTAAGGCACTTGATAAGAAATAATTTATGAACACTTGTTCGAGAATTTTTTAAATTTTCATCTACATGCGGATATCCGCTGTATCATAGAAGAGCGCTGTCAGCAGCGGAAAGAGCTGTTTGTATGTGTATTATTTGAAAAGTATCCTATATAAAAAATGCCCAAAGTAACCATTCAACGCGGACTAAGTCACGGGTGATAGATAGTATAATATATACAATTATACATAATATCAAACTATTATATACGTGAGGCCACAATCTTGCGAGATTCAACCACGAGCTTGTCAAATGTTACACTAAAGTATTGTCATACAAAGTTAACTCCTCGTAGATTTAGATTTAATTCGCTTTGTCCATCTTTATGCTACTACCTTTATTATAATATTGTAACGTGTGAACACACCCTCACACGTGTGATCGTTGCTGAATCAATCAATTTAATACTCTCTGGTCATCTCATCATATTCATTTGCTTCATATAATTTGATCCTTAAATCAAAATAAATCCTTTTATCTAATCTGGTATTAAAAGTATATTTCCTACTAACATTATCAACGCAAAAATTTGTAAAAATGTATCGACGTATGATTGTTACTCTTTTACGCAAAAACTACTGAATGTATTCTAATGAAACTTTACAATAAGATAGCTTACACTTCACAATAACACATAGGCTATATATAATTAATAAATGTATAGTGTGAATTATCATTATGTGATTCTGCAAAACGACTTTGTCGGCGTTGAATTAGTATCACGTTAAATCAGATATTCAATAAATGACGAAAAGTATCGATTTTAAGATTTATTTAACTTTACAGCTATTAATATTGCAATTAATACATTCATGGTTCACCGTGATGTACCAACTGGATACGAATTTTGAAAGAAACCGATGTTAAAGTTGGTATGCTGAAGCATCACCTAGTAAAGAGTTGTAAAAGTGTGGACTACGATTACGAATACCCCGAAAAATACACATATACCCGGTAGTACATACATATTATATGTAGGTATATATGCACAAATTGTACATGCCAATTTTCAAGTTGATTGAATTAAAGGTGCTGGAGTGAAACGAAAAAATACATACAAATATAAACTTTTATATTGTATGTTTCTGATTGTAAGAATTCTGCGGCTCAGTTTTACGCTAGATATGTCAATATAAAGATCAGAAGGCCAACTTTTCAACAATCAACTTTTAATAAGCGTTTCAATTCCGATGCAGTTTATTTTAGGCCGTCAATTGAATCGCAATAACAGTTCATGGTAGGTCCGCAGTTATTATATTTCTAAATTCTATTTTAAATAAATCTTATAAGTTTGCCGACATCCGTACTAGTACTATTCGTGTAGTTTCTACTTCCAAGTTGTTTGTGATAAAATATTTCTTCACTGCGCTGTTATCTGCAGCAGACTTATTTCTAGATTGATTTGAACAATTTTTTCAAGTTTGAAAGGATATTAGTATAAGTTATTGCCCTCGTGAAAACTTTTAGAATACTTAGCTATTTGTTTAGTTTTAGCTATGATTAGATTTTGATGTGTCGTTGCAATTTTAAAATAAACATTCTTTAACATGACATTTCTTTTCAAATCTGAGTACATGTTGCTTTTGTTGTACTTACATTTCGGGTTCTATTGTTAGTTACATAATAGATTCCGACAATTCATGTACAGAGGCCCCTTAACCAGTGTAAGTCTTGAAGTATATTATAATACGCGATTTTCCTTTAACAATGCCCTTATTCCTTGAAATGGTGTTTTTATTATCTTTTTAAATCTTCATTTAATTAATTTATGACAACTCTAGTTATGAAATATAAAAAAATAATCATTTTAGATATATAAATAAAACTGAAAACAAGATTTTATCAACGATACGACACTCAAACGGTTGGCTCATTGGAAAGAGCACTCGCATTGAACGCAAAAGGTCGCGGGTTCGAGTCCCGCATCGTTCATAAAATTTTGTTTTCAGTTTTATTTGTCTAATTAATCCCAGAAGTGAGAGTTATGACTTTAAAAACATAACAAATTGTTAACATTTACAATTTTAAAATATAAACATGATATTATGAATAACAATCCATTCCAATTTTCTAGTCGGTAGCCGTAGTAAATATATAGTAGCCGTAGTATTTTATTTACTAGTGCAGGCGTGTTTCGATCACTTGAAGTCGTGTAGTTGAGTTATATTGGAGTTTTCGATGTGTCGACAAATCCTTGTCGAATCCGATAACGAATTGAATGCGGTTGCATTATCACGAGGGGACTGTATCGCTGTAACAGAAATCTACTCAAGTGTTCGTATTTCCACCACTCTGCAATATATATTATACTAGCTGACTCGACAGACGTCATTCTGTAGATAGTAAAAAATATTGTTTTATAGGAATTTGCCAATAATATTTCAAAACATCAAGAACTATTTTGTAAAACATACTCCCTGTTGTTACCACAGAACAGTTTAAAGAGATGTCTTTTACCTGTTCTGTGGTTGTTATAATGAAATTGTTACACAGCAGAACTGTCAAACCATACGTCAATAAATTCTCTCACAGAAAATATGTCCATACAAAACAAATATTGGAAATAAAAATAATTATGGGTACCATATAATCGAAATAGAAACTATCCTATCTCTCAAGTTTGACTAAACTGCACTCCATGAAGTAATCCCCATTAAAATCCGTTCATAAGTATAGGAGTCCATCGCGGACAAACAACGTGACACGTAATTTATATATATATTAAGAAGATTAGCAGTGTCCAGAAACTATGGATGTTCAGAATGTTTAGTATATAAATTTATTTTATACTTTTTGTTTGCTGTCCAATAACTAAGCATTGTGTATGTTTGTTTCTTCTTCATGCGCAAATGGCTGGGCCAATTTTGATACAATTTGGTATGCAGGAAGCTGACACCCTAGATTAACACAAAGGTTTAATATATGTAGACTAATATTATAAATGCGAAAGTTTCTAAGAATGTATGAATGTATGTTTGTTGCTCTTTAACTCAAAAACTACTAAAGAGATTTTAATGAAACTTTACAATAATATAGCTTATATATCAGAATGAAACACAGGCTATAATTTATAAAGCTATAGTATGAATTATCCAAAATAATACGATAAGTGTCAGTAAGTAGAAATAAATCTGCAATCTGCGAGATATTAAAATAATGTATGGATGTCTGGATGTATGTTTGTTGCTCTTTAACTCAAAAACTACTGCAATTATGATTTGCAAACACAAATGCAATCTTTCACAGAGCTCTCAAGGAGCTAGAGCTATGACAATTGCTAGACAGCAAGAATCGAATGTATTGCTGAACATCGTAGACGTGAGCAAGCAAAAGTCAGAGCTGGAGAAAGTTCTGTGCAAGCTGATGCTCGACGTCAGGAAAATGTTATCCGCATAGCCACTCAGCATGTATCAGAGACTCCTGAAAAAGCAACTTCTCGGCGTCAAGAAAACGCAGAGTGTATAACGTGTCGGTGGTTTCTTCAGGTGTTTACCTGAAGAAGCAGCTTCTTGACGGCACGAGAATGCCCATCTAATAGCTAATCAGCGTGCTTCTGAGATTGCAGATGAGGCAAGTGCTCAGCGCCAAGCAGAACGTCGGCAAATAACAAACAAAAAATGGAACACATAAAAATACCAAAAAAATTTACTGAATAGCTAATAACTTAGGCATTCGATGTAACAAAATACACATTCTTCCTTCATTTCTTTAGTAGTTGGGCGTTCAATCAATCAGTTTATCAATTTATTTTTTGAATAAGGTAGAGAAAAGTACGTACAGATAGATAATACATATAAAAATATTATTAACAATATTTAATTCAAAATTTTCTTTGAATGTTCCCAAAATTTCGAGAAACTGTATTTTTGCTGCTTCATAGCGTCCACACAGACGTGTTGTATTGTGTGGAAAAGTTAATGTATTATTTAAAGTATGGATACATATAAAATCAATGAAATTAGCACGAGCTGGTTACGGTGTTCTGGATGTAGATAGTTACAAAGAGATGTAAACGAATTTTGTAAAATTACAATGTACTCGTATATTATATCAGCCAACACCTCTTAACCCCTGGTGTTGCAGTTTTCCATACGCAGCCTTATCACTTCCCATTTCGTTAGCCTCTAACCCATTTTCCTCCTCTAATACTATTCGCGGTTATTTTTTTTATGAATAAAAAATTGACGAGACGAGCAGGACGTTCTGATGGTAACTGATTCGCCCTCCCCATTACAATGCAACGCCGCTCAGGATTCTCGAAAAACCAAAAAATTCTGAGCGGCACTACAATTGCGCTCGTCACTTTGAGACATAAGATATCATAATCATTTGGCCCAGTAATTTCACTAGGACGGCGCCCTTCAGTCTGAAACACAGTAATGTTTACACATTACTACTTCACGGCAGAAATAGGCGCCGTTGTGGTACCCATAATCTAGCCAGCATCCTGTGCAAAGAAGCCGCCCATTGGTAAGTATAAAACTAAACTAAGGTAACTTAAAATAAAAGTATCTTAGAGATATACCTTTTGACAATACACCTTAACTTCTTTTATATTTCACTTCAATCAGTAAGTGATTAACACTTAATTATACTGCATTTATAAATAAAAGATATTATAAGTCCAAAACTTTTAAGTTATCTTAAAATATTCTCAACACTAGACAGACCTTAAGACAGAAACAGTATTTTAATAAGATTGGAGCATACTTAATAACTATAAGAAGTTTAATCGAGCTGGGAATTGGTGGCCTCAAGAAATATAGGTAAAGTGGGTTGGTTAACTATTTGTCCCAAGGGATTAATAGTACCATCTGCCAGCTAAATTCCATTCTAAGATGGCTTGTAGCAATTTGTCACAGTAAATTGCGTCGACTTGTAGGTCACAAGGCAATTTTACAAACCTTGAGTTACAAGGCTACGAATTAAGTTTACGTGTACCGGAAGGGCTAAAGCTTAAATATTTATGTAATTTATTAAAATTACAAATACTTTTATTCTTGGGCAACAATAATTACAGAAATTATGCTGTATTTATTAGTTACCTGAATATTGTTTCGTGTATCATGTTGAACAACTATTTATTATGTTACTTATTTACCTGTTTGTGTGTGTATCATATGGTTCAACATAAGTTCTGATAAGTAAATACAATGTTTGATATATTGTACATTTTTACTATTGACTTTATTTATATCATAAAACAATAATTTGTTTGTACATGATCCTAACTCCCATGTTTATGTGGTCGCCCGGCTGAGTAACTGCGGCTAGCATGATGCTAATATAACCTGATCCACATTGAAATTAATGACTTACTTTGCATGAGATTGCACAGGCTAGATAAATGTTTTTGTTTGTTTATAATATAATAAAATTGCATTGAATGAGCGATTCTCTCCTAACACAGATTATCTAAATCTACCAGGAGAGTTTCATATCTGATTGTAAATGGCTACAAATAAAGAAATTTTGAATTTTTTTAATTTTGATTTTACATGGGAATTTGACTGAAACGATTCAAAGAAACTTTTACTTAAATTAAAAGACATGTAATATTTATTCTATTTAATATTATAATATAATACAGGAGACCATAATTATACTTATGTTAAGTAACACTTAAATAGGGGAGTGTAATAATGTAAAATATATATATTTGTAAATGTGTTTATGTGTGAATATAATATATTATATTTATCCTACACTAGTTGGCCCGGCAGACATCGTACTACCTGAATCGATATATAAAAGACCTAAACTATTGTATGTAATAAACCTAATACAAACAAAAGGAATACTTTATTTATTAAAATAAATACAAAAAATGCTCGCTTAAAATTAAATTTTATTATTATTTTCGATTAATTACACATGATGTTGCTTACTTACATAACAGAGTTTTCCTGAAATACTGACTATTTATAAGGTTTTAATTGGATATTGGCAGATACACACAGTTATGATACAGTCTGTTAATCAATTTAAAGTTTTATAATAAACTATATTTTTTGTTTTGTTATGTGGTCCAGTTAGGTCCAGAAATTTAATTTGTGAGAAAACTTAAGATTTATCAATCTACATAAAAATAATCTGATAAATAGTTAACAACTGTAGTTAATCTACCTACTATAGTTACCTAAAATTAAGTTTATTTTTTACCTCCTGAGAAAGTTAAAATGATATAAAAATTCTAATTAGTTATTAATTTCAAACTATTATTTTAAATTGATTTCTGAACGACGGGGGACACATCTTAGAAAATACAAAATTGTTGTTTTTATTTAAGTCCAAGTATTTTCATATTTATTCACCTTTTAAACCTTCCCTGGACTTCCACAAATAATTCAACACCAAAATTAGTTAAATCGGTGCAGCCGTTCTCGAGTTTTAGCGAGACTAACAAACAGCAATTCATTTTTATATATATGGATTATGTTAATTTATTGTTATGTGACCTTTAGGTTACCTGGCAGAGATCGCTGAATAGCGATAAGGTCGCCTAAATGTGCTACCATAACTATTATTTTATACATACAACTTGTTTAGTTTTTTAAAATTTATTTTATATGTTTAGTGCAAGAAAGAATCATTCATTAATACAATGGTTAATATCAGAAATGAGTTACATGCCAGTTTCAAGTTTGGCATCACAAAACTGTAACAATTTTTATGTAATGTCAGAGGAGTCGAATATAGTTTTTTATGATAAAATGTAGTTTCAGTGTCAACTTAATGGCCAGAAATGAAATACCGCGACAGGAATGAAGCAGAACCGAGGTTTATGGAGGACTAAATTGAAATATGCGTACTTGAAATGCACTGGGAATTGAAATAAATGGGGTTATTGTTTAGTATTTTGATAGCCACCACCAACAAACTATTTCTATTAAAATATGTAATTAACATCCAAATTTAAGGATGCAGTATTAAACATTGTCTAAAATCTCATAATAATATGTGATATATGCCCTTTACAGAAGACGCGGAAGTAAGTATATCTGATGAAATTTAAAATGAAGATATAAGAGTTTTAACTGTTAAATTGTACGTCTTTTTTTGGGATTGACTTCCGTTATTTCCTGTCTGTCTTTAATTGCATTGCAGTTATGTAGGATTAATTACTAGGCGACTTGGTCAAATTTTAAGGCGTGTCCTTTGTGATACCATCGTTACTTTGATTCTGATAAACCATAATCTCGGTTGTTGACTGCGATATCTGGGATTTTTTGATATCGTTGATAAACAAACTAAATCAAACATTGGCAGCACGGGTAATGTCGTCTTCTTAAAAAAATATGCTAATATCTTAACCTACTCACTTAACTTACGTAATTCTGTCACTGGTTCGTCGTTATAGTATCCTTCCTTTCTGTGCCAGTTTGACAAGTTCCCTGTCAGTTGTCAGTTAATACATGCGGCATCCAATTTGCCAAGTTCTTATTGTTCCGATTTGATGCTAAAATGTCAATATTGTGGCTATGCGAATATCAAACGATATCTCTTCTTCTTTTGTAGTTTGATGCGAATCGGCATCTAGCATTGCATTCAAGTCATCATTTACATAAGTCGCTCGTTTTCCTCGGGGTTGATTCTTCAAGTAGAAGTTTCCTCTATGGAAGTCGCTAAATCAATCATTAGCCTTTTTTGAATGTTACTTTAATATCATCAAAACCAGCCAGATATATGTATACATAATAATATAATACTGCAATAATAAGTGTCAGAACACCCCGTATTATGTATTAAGTAGCCGTGTCAATTAGAATTTGTACATTAAATTCCACATTCTGTGACAAGTGCCTAAATTAACATAAACTAGCTTATATCTGCGACTTCGTTCGAGCTAAATGCGTAGCTTGCCCCTCGGGAACTTTAACTTCTGCGAATCATAAAACAAAGGTACTTATGTATGTTAACATATTGATAACATAATATACTACTGTGTAATGATAATCTTTCATGCTTGCCACTAGCATATTGGATTTGAATCATCATCATCATCCTCATCACTCACTGCTGGATCACTCAATCATCCACTGCTGGACAAAGGCATTCCCGTCCTCATCCAAGGTATTCCGGCGATCTTGACCAGATCGTCGGTCCATCTTGTGGGGGACCTACCCACACTGCGTCTTCCGGTACGTGGTCGCCATTCGAGGATTTTACTTGACCCAACGGGCATCTGTCCGTCGAACTATGTCCACTGCCCACTGCCACTTCAGTTTCGCAATCGTTTGGACTATGTCGGTTACTTTGGTTCTCCTACGGAT
>CATIXQ010000038.1:5865187-5923190 GCA_949711755.1 Leptidea juvernica
AAATGTTAAAAAACGTTTGTATGGTAAAGGATATTATGGCGTGAATGATTTTCTAAATGATACCGCAGAGTGGGAATGGAGCGAACATTCTTAGGCTATTTAGTAATAATTATAAATGTTTATAGTACGATATTACATTGTAATCCACATTTTTATTTAAAAATAAACCCCGCCCGTTGTTTCAGGTCTGAGGCATACTTTTTCGAATGGGTTTAACTTTTAATAAGTTCTATTATAGCCAATTTTTAATGAATATCTCCTAACAAAACTTTAAAAACACAAGGATGCAATAGTAATAATAGTAGTTATGAAGCCACACGATATTATTAAAGATGTGAATATTCATCGCTATACAAGCCTGCTAGGGGTTGATACAGCGATGAATGCTGGATAGCCAATGATTATTTTGGTTTCAATATCGAATGTCAGAATACCCAGCGTTGCTATGAAACAGTTGTTTCTAACAGGTATTGCATAAAGTCATAATATTTTGATACTGTGTATCTGTCATAGTAACGGTGGTAAACAAATATACCAAATCACTTTCAATTCTTTTCCCTGGTACTAATCAGTAGCTAGAAGTTCGTGCAGTTATTATCGTGATTTATATCGGATTCGGATTTATTGAAATTGCTTTTTTACTTATTTTATGCTGACTTGGAAAGTCCAGGTAAGTTTCAATTTTATTTAATTCCATTAAGTAGTACCACTATCTATAAATCAACAAACAGTCGTTCGACGAAGCCGTCTAGACAGGGCAATCGTGCGGGGTGTGAAGGGGAGACGCGGGTAGGCGAGCCTGAGCTGCATAGGTACGCCCAAATTAGTTAGCAGCTCGGGACGCGTCTTTAAGGGTTAACGCAAAACAACCATGTTTTAATTTGTTAACCTACTTCAAAAAGGAGAGGCGAGTGTAGGTACCTACTATTAGATTGGGCTTGGCAGCGACTTAAAAAAAAATATTGAAGTAGGCGTTACTTTGCGGAAATCCATAATTATACAAATGATTTGAGTTTTCTTTAGTGTTAATTCCGCCAATATTTGTCTTTAAACAATTCGACAAGTGTTTCGCCTCTACACGAGGCATCCTCAGGACGTGTTGTCTCGCCAAAATCTGGCACGAGACTCAATTCAGTCTCTTATTGGCGGAATTAACACTAAAGAAAACTCAAATCATTTGTACCGACTTAAAATCTATCAACAGGTAGCACATATAAATAATAGTATTTTATTAATATTAAAGGTAAAGGTTTGCCTGAGAGGTGTATTAAATTATTTTTTTTGTTATTTGATACTTTTCAGTTTTTGAAGTCGGTTTTTTTAAACATAGTTTTTTTAAGCGATCGAAATAATTATTACTACCTTATTAATAGTTATATACTAACTTTGCTGCGAGAAATTGCAAATCGTTATCCTGCATATGATTATTATATGTGTGTATAATCAACGCTTAGAAACAGAATTGATGTCGATTTTACTTCTCTTACTGGAAACAACATTTGGGTCAAACTGTTTCAGCATTTGAGCCCAATAGGTTTATTGATAAAACTATTTATAAGGATTAGGATTTTTTTAAATAATTAAGGTAAATGATAGAAATTTCATAAATCATATCCTGTAAACCTAGAAAACGGAAATATTTGGCCGTTTGCCATTTATAACAGGTTATTTTTAAATTTATTTATTATTAAATAAATACATTAATCTATATTATCATCATCATTTCATTCGGATGACGTCCACTGCTACTCTTTTTAAATTTGTCTTTGCGATATGGTATTTTGTACTCGTGCTATGCTATGAAGAACTTCAATAAATTACTACTTAATAATATTTATTTTAAGTAGATTATAAAAAAAAGTGTGTGTGTACTTATGTCTGCACGCAAGAAGTTATACTTCTTTGGCCTAACAAAGCAAATATCCTTGGAATTATTTATTCCTCGTGCTATTCTACGTTTGTAGAAAGAACAATATTGTAAAAATCTTGCAACGATGGCTTTCAAAATTAATTATTAAATAACGAATACGGCTGTACGGGCTTGAACCCTTTGCCTATCCTAATAATGGACGAAGAAACCAAAAAAATATATAACGAATGTCGCTAACGTCAGAAAATTTTAGGAACCAACTTCACCCTGTTACTTTTGTGATGCGCGTGCATCTTAAAATTCACTCTCATCATTTTTTCATAACACACTAAAGAAGAATGACTTCAAAAAATTGACAACAGTGCGTGCTGCGTACGCCATGCGGAAGAAAAGCCGACAGGCTTTTCTTCAAACATCAAAGGCGACGGCCCACTGTTATTACTGTTAATATTAAAACTTAGGATTGGTCTCCGCTTCGCTCAGACTAGATACGGCAGGCGTACTCGCAAAGTGCGGCAGCCAATACTAAGCCCAAGTGGGCGTACTCGAGCCAGCCTCGAACAATTTGAGACGTTGACGTGCCAAATGAACATGTTAAACTTTGCTAATAACTAAAACTTAAATGCCGGGTTGCGTAGTGGCTATGTAAAAACAATGCTACAAGAAATAAGAAAGACACTGGGATCACACATCATCAGTAAATATTTTGTAATTTATTTATTTCAATGTAAAATAACACGAAGCGTATGTTTGAAATACAATTTGTAAGATGCCATTGAGTGTCAAGATGCCACGCACACAAGCAAAAAAGGTAAAGTTTAAGCGCAGCCGAGACCAATCCTTTATCTAAGATAAATAATTCTGTTTTTATCTTTTCTGTTATTATGTGTACATCCTTAATATCAATATTAGGTTGATTTATATCTTTCACGTCATATTATATAATTTTAAAAATAGGATAAGTATTTAGAAGCTCTAAGCATTTAAATAAATAATCTTTCTTTCGAAACATAATAATGTTTCGTTTTTTATATGTATCAAAAGGTGTAAGTATTTTTGTTGCTACCTTTTTCTAACATTAATCATTTTGTATTGTATTTTATATTTTAGCATATAATAATATTTGTAAATCCTATATAGATAACTAATTCATTACGGCAAATGATTTTAATCTTTGTTTTCATTATTCTTTGCATTATGCTGCCGCATCGTAAATTTTATATAAAGATATGATCTATTGCTAACTTTTTTGTACATAAAACAATTTATATCCTTTGGTGTAATAATATCTACCCTTCACAAGTTAATCGATTGTATCGGCAAATTATGTTAACTTGATATGCTCATTTTTCGGTTTATGTAAATCGATCCAATATAAGTATTTTAGTTGCTAGCTTTTTTGAGCACTACACAATTTATGTCTATTTGTTTTCATATATTTACTGTCATATTTGTTTAAGACTGTATGTTTCCCAAATAAAAGAAAAAAAAAGTGTATAAAAAAGGTAAAAGTATTAGTTTAGCTGGAAAAAATAATTAAAAGGTAAGGTAAGGCATCTGTTTCATTCCAATGCCACATCAGTGTCTTGTGTCTGATTGACATAAGTGTTTGGTGTGAGTATCCAAAAAGTGGTAAAATGTGTTGTTATTTGATCACTAAATTGGACTAATACTCTATTGCAACACCGAAGTAATACTAAGACTGTTGCCAGCAACATTATCTTGAAGATACATGCGTCGTATTGAGCTGAAAATACCGCTTAGGAAAATTCGTTTCAAAGTTTATTTGTACGTGGAAGAAAGTTCCTCGAAACGGCACATACTGCTTGTGGAGATAATAATTGAGTTAACGGCGGGAGGTAAAACGTAAAATAGGTCTTCAGAATATTTCCTGTGATATATGTGATAAACCTATGTGCGTTTCGGGGAGCCGTTGTTTCATTGTATGGTTTTTGGTCCGTTTACTGAGTAATATCTGCGATTTTATACTGAGTACGTAAAACGTCGAATGTAAAAAATATAACTTATGAAAATAAAACATTAATTATTGAGAGTGGAGCAGTTTAATATTTATCACACCAAGTCGATGACTACCTAGTTTGTTCTATTAGACCAGGGCAGAAGCCTTTGAAAATGATAAAAAGTGAAAAAAAAAATAGCAAGATGAAACCCATTGGAAAATGACGAGAAATTTTTACACGAAATCTTGTATAAAGTTACATTTTTATCTCCCAAATACACTATAATTTATTTGAATTGATATATTTATCTTGTCACCTTATTTTGACTCAAATATCGGAAAGAATCATTATTTTCAATCGAAATTTCACCCGACAAAATATCAGCTTTTTTCAAAAACTTTGTGTGCTTTATTTTCTTTGAAATTTTTACTTTCCGATGGTGTAAAAAATATACATTACAATTATAAATTATTGGAAAATTTATGCTCATCAAAAGGCATTTCATAGAGAATTCATACCTGTTATTTCGTAGCAGCAAAAATATGGATTAGAATTAAGCCCTGGGTCAAAATCGCACCCAAATAGTCGATTAAAAATATACATACAGATGAAGCTAATAAAAAGCGTGTAAAAAGATATTGCAATTCGTCATACAAATGATTAAAACAGAAAGAATATGTAATTTTTGCGCAAAAGTTGAAAGTTCATTCCTCCACCATTGGCTTATCAAGTGCAGTAGCGAAATAGAAATTCCTAGTATAATCTTTGGCATTGTTCTCTTGACTAAGAGTAGTGAGGGTAGAGAAATGATAGTGTCACTAGATAGGAGACTTCTGACATGGCTTGGTAGGGTTGCCAATTGAATAAACAGTTATTCAACGAATAATAAAAGAATATACGGAAATAAAAATTGAAATGAAAATTGTTGGTAATACTTAAATAAAATTCAGAAACGATAATAAAGTACTGATTTTACTAAAATGAATGAATCACGGATTAGTAAAAAAAAAGGGCTCCGCGCTGTGATATTAGCAAGTGAAGCATCTTTATGCTACTGTGTGTGCGGTTACGGGGGATACCAGTTACACAATTTTTTCTCCCTTAAATAATCATATATGGCCACAAATACTTATATAGTATCGTTTAAACACTTTTTCACAACGCACGACGGCATTTTTAAAATATCTTATTGCGACGCAAACTGATCTGTGACAGATGATGGCAAATCTCATAATGGCGGCCGATCGGCTTGTATTAGTGTAAGTGTGTGCGTGGGCAATATTTACACATTTACCGGCTTGTTTTCGTGCTTCACTGTTATGTAAGGTTACATGGAGTCCTTCTGTTTTTACTCGCCCGTGGAATGAAGTACATATTTTTGTCATATGTATTTTTTTATTGTGTTTTAAATGTCTCACTCGACCAACCAGTCTGAGACCTCTGCTATTGTGGATATTCATAGTCAGTGATATTTTTGATCCCTGCTTCCCTGTAAAATCCTGTCAGCACAGAGGAGGCTTGTTAGCCGGTAGGGGGGTTTAAACCCGAGCCCGACATATAGGCCCCGTTGCGGGGTCTTCATAACGTAATGTATTTTCCTCCTCTCCAAAAAAAAACTCAACAAAAACGTCTGTGATTTTCGTTTTCCATCAGATCACTGGTCAGCCCTTGCGCCATATTTTTTTTAAATACAAGAATAAAATCAATCATACACGTTATTGTCATACAATTATAAAGTAGTATTTTTTTCGCCAAAGGAGAAGTTAGCGATTCCAATAAGGGCGCAGTTTACAGCAAGTACACCCAAGTAGATTCGCACTTTCCCCAAGTGGTAAATATATTAAGCCTTATATATATATACATTTCAAATATTAATGAGCTTCTTGAAGTGTATTGTGAACTCACACGAAGTTTATAATTAGGTATATTTTAACTGGTTAGTATTACTGCAAATCAAAAGACGTGTGGCACTCGGGGACTGCCGCGATGAAGCTATTGCATAGCATTTTTTATCAACATATGCAATTATAATTATTTATTTATTTCATTTATGCAGTATTTATTTTAATAAAATTAAATTTAAAAAAAGCAAACGGGAACTGAGTAAAATTTAACTTGCAAGATTTGATTACAGACAGACAACGGGACAGGTGAAACTAAATAAAAATGCTTGTCATAATAATAAAAATTAAAAAAACGTGATAAAAAGGCTCGAACCTGGGACCTTCTGCACAACGAGCATATGTGATAACAGCTGTTCCACGGCAACTGTAAAAAGCGTGCCGAAATATCTATATACATCTAGTAAGTAAGTGTTATGTTATTTTCGTTAGGGACTTTCTGGATTCGGTCTCCACGATCAAGCCCCGCGATAAAAGCTATGCAATAGCTTAAAATAATATGTGATATATCGAAACAAAGAAAAATTGGATTATCACACAATTATTCCATCCACATATTAAAGGCGTATTGTAAGACGAGTTTTTATTTAAGAAAATAAGCGATGAGACTTGCAGGACGTTCAGCTGATGGTAATTAGTACGCCCTGCCAATAACAATACAGGGCTGCTCAAGATTATTGAAAAACAAAAAATTCTGAGACCGAAACACAATAATGCGTACACATTACCGCTTCACGGCTGACACAGGCGCCGTTTTAGTACCCATAATCTAGCCGGCATCCTGTGCAAATGAGCCTCCCACTGGTAAAACTGGTTTTCGGCCCAGTTGGTATGTATTGTAATTTTAGTGATGTCATCAATGAAATAACATTGGTACAAAGGCACATTCCTAGAAGGCGTAGTATAAATTTCTTGCCAGCCCTAGACCTAACACAAATATTACTGAACGTTCTTTGTTTTCTCTGTGATGTCATGCGCTTGGAAGGCATGCCATAGTTTTTCAAGTTTCAAATGCAGCCAGTTTATTAAATTAAATGATATATATTATGGTATCGTGGCTGACTGCGTGTAGTTAAGTAAGGTAATGTGTTTTTTATAGAAAATGGGCGTAAGGATCACCTGGTGTTAAGTAATCACCGCAGCCCACATTCACTTGCAACACCAGAGGAATCACAGGAGCGTTGCTGGCTTTTAAGGAAGGTGTAGGCGCTTTTATTGAAGTTACCCATGTCGCCTATTCCACAAATTTATCAGTTTTTATCAGGCTATGTGTGTTTGTTCCTTTCGCTCTTGATAACACATTTCGTAAGATAAATCTGATGAATCACTTCAGTTAAATTTTGTTTTGGGTGATTTTGTTGATCGTTACTTCAATCAAATTTAAATCTTGCGAATGTCAGTATATTATATTCTAGCTGTAATAAATGCTCTCTAATTTGTCACTAGCCCTGGAAGGCAGTGCGTGGACGTACGAACAATAAGTTCTACGATTTCATTAATAACTAGCTGGCCCGGCAAACGTTGTTTTGCATATAAATTATTTTTAAAGTTAAACCGTTTCTTGGACATTGTAACATTACTTTATTTTTCTAAATTAAACGTAGCCATTAATTACTCCTTAATACATAAGCTACCTGTCCAAAAGTCCCGTCAAAATCGGTCCAGCCATTTCAGAGATTAGCCGGAACAAACAGACAGACAGGCAAAAATTGTAAAAAATGTTAGTTTTGTATATGTACCGTATATATTATGTTCATTTACATGTAGTAAAAAACGGTTATTTAAATATTACAAAAAGACACTCCAATTTTATTTATATGTATATAGATAAGGTGACAATCGGATTCTATAATTTTCCTTATTCTAACATTGCATGTATTTTTTATGTTTTTATAATAAGTAAAAATAAAGTAATTATTATAATAAATAAACAATATATATTGTTGACAGTGACAGGTGGACAGGGTGAAGATGTCTATTTTTTTTTTTATGGAATAGGAGGACAAACGAGCGTACGGGTCACCTGGTGTTAAGTGATCACCGCCGCCCACACTCTCCTGCAACACCAGAGGAATCACAAGAGCGTTGCCGGCCTTTAAGGAGGGTGTACGCGCTTTTCTTGAAGGTACCCATGTCGTATCGTCCCGGAAACACCGCACAAGGAAGCTCATTCCACAGCTTCGTGGTACGAGGAAGAAAGCTACTTGAAAACCGCACTGTGGAGGACCGCCACACATCCAGATGGTGGGGATGATATCGTAACTTGTGGCGTGTCGTGCGAAGGTGAAATTCGGCGGCAGGAATCAGGTTGAACAGCTCTTCGGAAACTCCCCGTGATAAATGCGGTAGAAGACACACAATGAAGCGACGTCTCTACGCAACGCCAAGTGATCCAACCGTTCACAGAGTACTGGGTCCCCGACAATTCGAGCTGCTCTGCGTTGCACGCGGTCTAATGGATCGAGCTGATACTGGGGTGCGCCAGACCAGAGATGACAGCAATACTCCATGTGAGGCCGGACCTGCGCTTTGTAGAGCGCTAGAATGTGGGACGGCTTGAAGTATTGCCGTGCTCTATTTATGACGCCCAGTTTCTTTGAAGCCAGTTTGGCTTTGCCCTCCAGATGGCCACGGAATTGGTAATTGCTCGAGATTTCGAGACCCAGTATTCCGATACTAGGCTAGGCTTTAAGGGAAGTGTTCTCGAAGAGCGGTGATACGGCAAATGGGGTTTTTTAGTGGTAAACGCGCAAACTTGAGTCTTCTGGGGGTTAAAATGGACAAGGTTCAACTTACCCCATTCCGCGACCTTCTCGAGAGAGGACTCGATAGAAGACACAAGTTTCTCCCGGCAATGGTTGACCTTTTCCCGAGAGAGACCTGCATGGCCCGTGTATACGGCATCACCAGTGCTGTCGTCTGCATAGCAATGCATGTTGGCGGTGTCCAACATATCATTGATATGCAGAAGAAACAGATAGCACACAGCCTTGGGGCACTCCAGCGTTCACGGGCTTGGGATTCGAGCAATAACCGTCGATAACGACCTGTATGCTGCGCCCAGTGAGGAAGCTGGAGGTCCACTTGCATAAGCTCTCGGGAAGCCCAAATGATGGAAGTTTTGCGAGGAGCGCCTTGTGCCATACACGATCAAAGGCCTTCGCTATATCCAGACTAACTGCCAGGCCTTCCCCCTTGTTTTCAATAGCCGCCGCCCATCTATGTGTTAGGTATACCAGAAGATCGCCAGTCGACCGACCATGGCGAAAGCATGCGTACTGCCGGTCGTTGATCAACTGGTGACCCTTAAGGTATACCAAGAGCTGGCGGCTAATTATGCTCTCCATGATTTTGGAGAGTAGGGAGGTAATAGCAATAGGCCTGTAGTTTGCCGGATTCGAACCGTCTCCTTTTTTTGGGATCGGATGGACAAGGGCTGACTTCCATGAATCAGGGACTACGCCTTTTGAATAAGAGTGCCGGAATAAACGCGTTAGCACCGGCGTCAACTCAGGGGCACACGTTCTAAGCACGATTGGAGAAATGCCATCCGGCCCGCTCGACTTCCTGACGTCCAACGAAAACAGAGCTCGCCTAACAGTTTCTGTCGGAACTGTACTTCAGGCATGGAGCTCTGACACCGCGGGATGGTCGGCGGTGATTTTCCGTTGTCGTCAAGAGTCGAGTTGGAGGCAAAAAGAGTGCACAGGAGATCGGCTTTCTCTTTTGCCGTATGGGCCAGGGTGTCATTCCTCATGTGCAACGGCGGCATGGACGGCTGGCTATATGTCTATAAAAGGCGGTGCCTCTGCCAACCTGAGGTGGTGTTTTGTGAGTAGGCACTTAGGTTTTACTTGAGTCCCACATAACCAACGCAGACTTAGGCTGAGTTGGTATGCATGACCATTTACCACCTCCAATCTGTCGTTATCACGGAGGGTAGCGTTTTCCCTTTGTCTGGGCGCAAAAAAAATCGTTGACACAACAACAACAAACGCTGCAACCGTTGACGAGTTAGGTCGTTACTCTGCCCCATTTCTGTTCGAATATTAGTTATTGTGGGTGTGTCAATACTATTCGTAATTTATTCTTAGAAGCTCATAATAGAAGCTAATAATTATTTAGATGATAGCTTGTTTGTGAATTTTTAGTGAGTGGTATTGAAATTTGTTAAAAAGCCCCTTTGATCTTATTTCCTAGAATATATATTCGATCAGAAAACCTTAATGCTTGGTTTTGGTAATACCTAACTCAGGATAATTAGCAGCCGACCCGACACACGTTGACGAAGTTGAACGTCGCTCCACTCTGAGCCCTTCAGGCGATGTAATAAAACCCACCTCTTACGAAGAGGTGAGGCTAATCATTAAGGAGCTTCACTCCAAGAAGGCCCCGAGGCCCGACACTATAAACAATAGGGTTCTTAAAATCCTACCCTCGACTCTTATTACTTTATTGGTTACCATTTTTAATATTCTATTGTCTAATAGCGCGTTCCCCGAACAATGGAACGATTCCATTGTTATCGGTATCCCAAAACCCAATAAGCTATAGGCCTATTAGCTTAATTAACTCGATCGGGAAACTTTACGAAAGATTAATTCTCGCGCGTCTTAATCATTACATCGCGGAGCTCAACCTGATACCCGACATACAGTTTGGATTCAGAACCGCTCACTCGTGTCCCCAGCAGGCTCACCGACTCACCGAATACATTATCGTACGGCGTCAACTTCACGCTACCACGGCAGCCGTGTTTTTCGATGTCGCGAAGGCATTCGACAAGGTATGGCACAACGGCTTAGTATTCAAGCTGTATCAACTGGGAGTGCCAGACAGGCTCGTGCGCATCATACGAGCCTACCTTACTGATCGCTCCTTCCGATATCGAGTAGAGGGCAACCCTATCCTCACCCAGACCCATCAGGTCTGGCGTGTCACAGGGTTCAGTCCTCTCTCCCACTCTTTTCTCGCTCTTCACGAGCGACATTCCCAAGTTTCCGAGTGTCCAGCTCGCTCAGTACGCTGACGACACGGCACTCTACTTTGGCTCCAACTGGAAACACTACGTAAATACGTAACAGTATTTCCTCCTCTCAAAAAAAAAAAAAAAAAATAAACACACACTTACATACATTACACTAAACATCACCACACTCGCCGGCGAGTGTGTTCTTCTCATCTTTTCATCTTCATTTTCATTTTCATTCTCTCTCCTTCCCACAAGCACACAGCCGGTCTGAGGTTCGAGTCTCCTTAGGAGACGCCCCGCGACTGTTGTTGCGTAGTCTTTGCGGCCTCCACGGCCCACGTCCTACTTCGCTGTGAAAGCCAGGGCTGCTAACAGCACAGAGGAGGTTTTAGTCGGTATGGGGCGTCCGCTTACGCGGACACTCGAGTCCGACATATTACGCCCCGTTACGGGGCGTAAATACGTAACAGTATTTCCTCCTCTAAAAAAAAAAAAAAAACAGGATAATAATTATTTATAGCATATTATTCATGTACATATGTTCAAGCAGCTCTGAAAGCGTCAAATGTCTATTTAAGTCACAATGAACGCCGCTAACCGTTTCTAAGCATTCTTTGTTGCTCACCCTATTTAAAAGTTTCTAACAATTTATCAAATTTTACCCCAGCCCTGTTCTGACACTTTAATATAACTTTTCAAATACATTATGCAGGGCTCGATTTGCAGAAAAACAAAAAGTACTGGTGATTTTATAATAAAATAATACCATGGAAAACCACATTAATATTCAAATGTTGTGAGCCTTATTGAGTGTAGATTCCGCCAAGATTCGTCTTCAATCAATTCGACACGTGTTTCGCCTCTACACGGGGCATCTTCAGGAGATGTTGACTTGCCAAATTCTGGCGAAATCTGAATTTACACTGAAGGTAGTTAAGCAACAAGTTAGTACTAGTTAAAAACAAAAAAAAAATCTATAATCTTGAATCTTTTGTCGTTCAAGTAGTTGAGGTTTGTATTCTAAATGAATAAAGGAATTAAAAACTCATTAAAATTTCCACGACGGTGCGATTTTCAGCAGCTTCTGCCACATTTTACAGTAAGATTATTTAGTATAGTCACACCAATTATTATGAAAATTCATAACCTGTCGTACTCTATGCAACAATAATAAGCAATTTATCACTAGTGAACTTTTTAATAACAGTAAAGGCTGCTTCATAAGGACTGTTAATAAATTTCTAAAGGTAGGTTTATATTAAAAGTAATTCACAAACACATACAACAATTGCACAAATACCACGTCTTATTATAAATATTGTAAATCCGTTATTACAAGTAAGTTCTACAATAGTATTACTATAGCCAAACTTACGTTCTGTAGATTTTGTGATGTAATAAATAAATAAAAAATAAATAGATAGTTTTTATAGACATCTTATTTGATTAAATGCTTAGATTGGAAAACTTATTTAGGGAAGGCAAATAAATTAATAGAATTGTAAACTCTGAGAAAGACTACCATTTTGCCAACCACGTGGTTCAAATGCTACCCAACGTCAGCCACACATATGGAAAGATCACTGGAAACGAACGCAAATCTCTTTTATTTATCGCCCGATCTAACAATGAACCCCGTGTTCATCCGAAAACTGGGATTGACAATGAATAATTTATGGCGAACGAGAAAGCTAATGATACTGAATCAACGGTACAACCATCAGCATTTCGTTGTTTGCATTCAAAGATGTCTTGTCCATGTGCATCAAATTGGCAAGATAAAAAGCCTAATAAATTGGATCCCCACGAAATTTATTATTACAAGCTGAACGTAATCGTACGTTCGGAATTTTGTTAATATTGTATTCTAATTTTGATTAGAGAGCGATTTGTAGTTACAACCAATGGAGGCAGCCATTCCAATAACGGCCGACTTAGGCCATTCGGAATGGAACATAGGTGAATTTCAAAACAAAAGTGGTTTGTTATATGATAATGATATAAATAATATATTTACGGCTGCTTCTGCTGACTGCCTTAATTTTAATTTACACAAGCGAAGAACAGTACAAAAAGTGAGTTTAATATAAATTCACGTCCAAATATGAAATACAAATGTAGAACAGGCAGAATACAAACAGGGTCTTTATTACGACTCCGTATTTCGCCCTATTGTGCCGGGATGACGTTTAATTACAGAATGTATATTTTAAAACACAAATCTGGGATTATCAACAAAATTCACAGTTTGCAGGAAAAAGTCGTGTCAGTAGAAAGAACGTGACTGCGATACGCTCCTGTTCCCATTATAATAATGTCAGGAATAATTTTACTTTGTTATGAGTACAGTTGCGTTTGAAATACTTCATAACTAAAGTACCTATACAGCTGGTGTCTACTGTAAAGATTCAGAATTGTATAGTAATTTATAACTTTACTTTAACATGTTCGTATGTATGGAAATTTTGATGATTCTCGCACTTGTAAGAGTTTTATCTTTTGATTAGATTTATTCAAGTCATAGATTTGTATATGATGTAGATTTTTTTTAATAACTTTGTTTTACCGTGTATTTTAATTTATATTATGCTTTTATAACTAGTTAGTAATTAAAAAATTTTGAAAGTGTTTTTAAAATAAAACTGTTCGCCCTGACTTTACACCGCGCATTTTAAAAATGCAATGACACCAATGAATGTGAAAATTATACATATTTACAACTATTTGTAATTGTAGTTGCAATCAATAAACTATTTTAATGTATCATAAAAAAACTTAATACTTACTGTAAATAAGTAAAGGTATTATGTAAACATATTCTAATTACAGAAATTCTTAAGAAATACATAATTTTACGTTTAACAAGAGCGTCAATCTTCCACATATAGCACTTGATCACGATTGTATAGCTATCTCTTCCCTCGAGCATAGCTCAGGGAAGGGAATGACATGCCCCTTATGCAACTTACCATGAGAACTAAACCAAGTCACATCAACAAAACATGATTGGAGAATGGTGACACAAATATAGAGTGTGCTGTCGTGATTTGGAGTATCAGATGCGAAACAGAAAACCACTTAAAGAAAATATAATCAAAACTGGCCCTTGGCCTGTCCTAAATCTATACTTTATCATTTGATACTACCAAATATAAAGGTATATTTCAATTAATGTAAACATATCATTATGTTAAAATATGCAAAATCTTATATAATTCTATGCATAATTTTCTAAATCTTTCCGTAAAACTGAATTTTCTTGGCTAATAGCCTACACACAATATTTATGCAGCGAATCGTTCCTCCCACACTAACATTTACCTATTCTCTGCTTAAAATAGTAGCGGCGAGAAATTTTCTAACTTTTGTATGCCACTCGAGTGCAAAAGTTATATTATGCTTTACATGTGAGCAATTCAATGCTGGGCGAACGTCTACTACCGCTATTAGACAGACAAATACGACGCGACTATCGAAATATTAGAAAATGCTAGAATCTAATGCAAGAATATATATGTACCTAATACTTGAAGAACAAACATTTTGAGCTTGAGATGTTACACACATCTTACAATTTGTGATTTATGATTAGAAATAAACTACTTAACTGATTTTAGAAATTCATCCTTTTGAAAGAACTGTAGAATGATATGTCATTCTTTTTTTATATACAAAATTAAAATATATTAAACCATTGTAGCCATGGAACACTTTGCTGTCATAAAGCAAGGCAATTAAGTCTGAAATCAAAGTTCGAACAATCAACTATCGTCACAGATAATAACAAGTCACGTACACCTCTTAATCTAACTTTTGGCCGTAATAATAAATAGAAAAAGCACGTGTTGAGGATTTCTTTATAGAATTTCCGCAAACACAAATCCTTTGATATTTGTATGCAGGGTGCGAACACCAAAATGCAAAAACTTACCCTTGGCAAGGTTCAAAGCATAAACTTTTTCTGTACTAACATTATTCCGGTCTCGTAGTTAAACTGCTTTGACTGTTTGATGTTCGAAATATTTTTGAACCCTCCCTCATTATAGTGATTTAGAAAGACCGGTATTCCATAATTTACTTTTAAATTTACGTTGTGATTTATTTGTAATATTTTAAACTTTTCATAAAATGCAAGATAGCATATTATGAAAGTTCAATAAGAAGCATTAAGAAGAAAATATTTGAACGAGATGTAACTAAGTAATTACACCTGTGGGAGGCTCTTTTGGACAGGATGCCGTCTAGAATAGTGGGTACCTCAACGACGCTTATTTCTGCCGTGAAAAGTAATGAGTTGGCATTATTGTGTTTCGGTCTGAGGACGCCGTAGCTAGTGAAATTACTGGGCAAATGAGACTTAATATTTATTATTTATTTTATGTCCCCATCTCTATCATGTCTATCACAGGTGACGAACGCAATTGTAGTGCCACTCAGAATTTTTGGATTTTTCAAGAATCCTGAGCGGCACTGCATTGTAATGGGCAGGGCGTATCAATTACCTTCAGCTGAACGTCCTGCCCGTCTCGTCCCTTATTGTAATAAAAAAAAGTATTATTCCTTATATTTTGCCATATTATAGTAATGATCGATCGAATGTAATGATCGATGAGTGACCACATTGAACCGTACAGTACAAAACCAAAATGTCTTTTCAGTTTTCGAATTCATTTTATGTACATTTATTGGACGCCTTGTAAGGTCGGCAACGCCTTTGGGATTCCTCTGATGTTACATTGTCCTCCTCTTCCATAAAAACAGAAGCAATGAAGCCACATAAGCCAGAAACTTTTATAAATTCTACTGAACAAACATTATAGTGTCAACGTAACATTAAAAATACCAATGAAAAGATAAAGTCAGTCTACATAGGCAATTTCATACATCCATGGGGTTTCCTATTAAGGATACTGTGGGGTCCAAGAGATAAGAAACATTTAATAAACCGCACATCCTTTGTGTTCTTGTTCTAATTTCTCATGATTTTCTTAATATAAAAATATGGCAAAATATAAGGAATAATGCTTAAAATAATGTATGAAAAACTTCCGGTATCGCTCCAAGACTTTTATCAATCTTAGACTAAATTACGGTTTAATAGGTTGCATTTACTGAAGGATTTTGGAAGTCAAGGAAGTTTTCTAAAATTAGCCAATTTGCAGAAATTTTGCATATATAACTTATACAGACAAACAGGCGAAAGTGAATTATCAATTTCATGATCCGCCTTTAAATTTGGAATGCTTTTTGTAGGTATGAAAATTATACCTAGGAACAGGATTTAGGCTTATAATTAATAAAATAAATAATAGTTTAACTCCTAGAAAAATATTCCGTCATATTTTAGAAGTATTTGAAAAATATCAGCTTCCTCAAGTTTTGTCATTTAGCGAACTAATTTCCAAATATACGTTTGTTTAAATTATAATTACTTAGCACCTATGTTAATAATAAGTAATGATTGGATGTTAATGGGCTTAGAGAGAAATCACCTGATTTAAATAAGGTTTGTCATCTTTATTGTAAAATTATCTTAAAAGACATCGGCTGTCATTACTATCACAATAAAAGATGTAAAACAAAAGTGTTTATTATGAATCGTTACGCTAATATGGCTATAAAATAGGTATTTAGCTTTATTTCTCCATCTCACTTTCTCCATGTGCCTCTCCATTACGTTACGTGACCAGTCGGCTCATAGAACTTCATCCTGATTCCATGCCAAGCAGGTTTTCCGCTCAGTTGATATTGGTGCATTCCCAGATGTTTCTCCTCCATTTTGGCTATCATAAGAATTCCTTAGAAGTCTTATGTGTCATTTGGTAGGTAGGACATGACCCAGTTACGCTACTTTTCTTCATTTGTCGGTTTGGTGAAATTGCCGACACGCTGGAGTAATTTTCTGGGACCAGCTTGTACGTAGCATTCACCCCTATCATCTCATTTTAAAAGCTTCCTTAAGATTCTGTGTATTTGCTTGCAATACTTATAATTATACAGGCGAGACATATCCATACTGCGACTACGATACTTTGTATACCGCACTACCTAGGAACAATAGCTTTTATATTACGGCAACTATTAGATGTTTGTGCACGTGGCATCTTGACACTCAATGACATCTTTCAAATTGTGTAACATACGCTTCGTGTTATTTTACATTGTAATTAATAAAATACACAATACTTACTGATGATATGTGATCCTTTCTTATTTCTTGTAGTATTATTTTTACAAAGTTTCACTACGTAACCCGACATTTTATTTTCAATTATTAGCAAAGTTTTACAAAACATGTGGCACGTCAATGTCACACATTATTCGAGACTGGCTCGAGTACGCTCACGCCTGCTGTTTCTAATTGGAACGCAATGAAGCTCAATCCTTAATCTATGACTTCCTATTTAAACGGAAGTTTTTAATTCGACAATACGATTCAATAAAAGGCTACTCAAAGATCAAGTTAAAGCTCAAAGCTTTTAGTTATATCCTTTGTCGTTCCACCTACAGCTAAAGAGCTCAGTACCAATGGAAACCAAATTAGTTTCTCAAAGTAACAAGACTTAGTTAAATTCATTCAGCAATATTGCCATATAGATGTTAAATCTGACTGTATTGAAAATATTTATTTCTGACGCAAAATAGTGGTGTACTTGTTCTGTTGCTTAGGGGATTTTGGGGGCTGCTGTAATGAAATAGCGTGTCACTGGTCGTATACAACGAGAGAGCGTGGGTGATGAGTGTTCCCAAACAAAAAAAAAGTGTGTTTGTACTTATGTATGCACGAAAGAAGTTATACTTCTTTGGCCTAACGAAGCAAAAATCATTAAAATGATTTATCTACCTCGTGCGTTTACAGAAAGGATAATTTTGTAAAATTCTTGCAAAGATGGCTTTGACAATGAATTATTAAATAATGAATGTTGTGGGCTGTATGGGCTTGAACCCTTTGCCTGTCAGATAGGAATGGATGAAGAAACCAAAAAAAATAAATAACGAATGATGCAAACGTCAGAAAATTTTAAGAACCAACTTCAACCTGTTATTTTTGTATTTCAGTGATGCGCGCGTATCTTAAAATTTCACTCTCATAATTTTTTCATAAAGCGCCTAAAGAAGTATAACTTCAAAAAATGCAGTTAAATTTAAAATACGCTGTTGAATAGCATTGAATAACTCTCACTAATGATCGTACAATGCTAATCAACAATGATTCTACTTTACTAATTTAGGTAAGCTTATGTAAATCGTTTATTTTTTCTTATAGTTATAGTTTAGTTCTAAGTTCTAATAGTTTTAGTTTAAAGTAACTAGTAGTTAGGTATGTACACATAATTATATTATGTTTTAAGCGCAATAGCATACCAACAAACTGTTAAAGGCAAGACATAAATAATTATATTAAAAGTGTACTTATTAAATTTACAGTGTAATATGTATTTGCATTGAAATTAATAACATATAAAATACTTACTGATGATATGTAATCCCAGTGTCTTTCTTATTTCTTGTAGTATTATTTTTAGAAAGTTTTACTACGCAACCTGACATTTTAGTTTCAATTATTAGCAGTTTTATTTTAATTTTATGTAGCAAATTATTGTAAATATAGTTATAGGTTTGTTGTGTTATATTTAAATATTTTATTTTTATATTGTCTTGGTAAAATAGTATTAATAGCAAGGTTTAACACAACATGTGGCACGTCAACGTCACACGTTGTTCGAGACTGGCTCGATTGAGAAAACAGTGTATATGTATTTTTGAATAAATAAGAAGGAAAGTTGCGTATTTTTTAATGAAAATTAGGGGCAAGACGAGCAGGACGCTCAGCTGATGGTAATTGATACGCTCCACTCAGTACAAAGCAGTGCCGTTCAGGATTCTTGAAAAACCCAAAAATTCTGAGCGGCACTACAATTGCGCTCGTCACCTTGAGACAGAAGGTATTTAGTCTCATTTGCCCAGTAATTTCACTAGCTTCAGTGCCCTTCAGACCGAAACACAGTAATGTTACACATTACTGCTAAACTGGCAAAAAATTTGCACCGTTGTGGTACCCATAATCTAGCCGGTTCCTGTGCAAAGGAGCCTTCCACTGGCGTGGTAGACAATACTAAAAATATAAAAAATACAGTAAGGATCAAGAACCAATGGGTTTGAGTAGGTATAAGTTTTGTATTACAAATGTCAAAATCCATTCCAAATCGAACTATATATTATGTAATTATGAAATTATAAATTTCTCGATTTCCCTGTAGGAAATTGGAATGAAATATAATAATAACAATCAAAATTTTTCCTTCTTATTAATTTTTCAGACAAATTGACTCACATTAATTGGAAATTTTATACTTATTCGAAATAATGTCTTTTTATGTTTCTCAATTCCTTTTTAACCTTTACATCATTATTTTAATTTAGATACTTTATTTATATTTAGACGAATTTTTAAAAACCAGCTCTTATTATATGACTAAGATGAGTATAAATAAATATAAATTTAATACATTTTACTTTGAATAAGGAAAAATGCAATAAACTCGGTTTTCCAAAGCCAAAAATGACGCATTATGCAAATTATACGTTTATTGCCTCCTCGAAGCGACGGAAGAGACTGCGCACGTGTTTTAAATTCCTACCTTTTCTACGTTGAATATCCAATGTATAATAGAATTCCAAGTTTATTTCGGAGTTCCGTAGGTACCGCTAAAAGAAAAAATAATAGTTAAAAAGCGAGTCAGTAAGACGAAGTGTTGTGCCATCGTACAAGATATAAATAGTGTACCTAATATAGAAATACTTTTGAAAAAATATTTTTTTTATTCGAATGGCGGCTATTTTGAAAATTTGCTATAATATGTAGAGGTAGCAATAAACACACTTTCAATATATTATGAAAAGTGTAAGGTTTCTGTCAGATTAATTAGACATCAGTAATTTAAAGTAATTATGATAAATTAATTATCATTACTCATGCTACAATTGAGCATCTAGATTAATGAAATAAAAATTGCAATCATTTACCCCCTTATTCATAATAGTTTGCTAACTTAAAGCATTGCTAATTCTCACTCTGTCTTCTTCTATTGACCTAAGTCAGAATGAGAAAAAACTCTACTTAGCAACTATTTAAAGTTAGCGAACCATTATGAATTAGGGGGTTAACCTTTCCGTTCCGGGATGCTCAACGCACGGCATGTCTTAGATCTGCGTAATTTTGGCACTCGCGCAGCGTTCTGTCAATGAGTATTAGTTTACTTAGAGATTGTATATAATTAGGAGATTTGAGTGTATTTATCTGAAAGCTATTGAATCGAGCTATAATAATCATGCTAAATAAACCATTTTATAAGCGAAATAAGGATCAGAACTTGGTGAGGGAATAGAGTGCCGTCAGGCACTCTCGGTTTAAGAAGTTAGTGTCCTGGAGCACTGCCGATTTCGGAAGGTGCATTTAAGTGTAATTTTTATACGTATATGGCTGAAAAAGTTTATCAAATATAGTTGTTTGTGCTTTTATCGCTCGTCTGTCGAAAAACCAAGTTCACTTGTATCACCTACTGTATATAAATAGATGATGCGCCAAACATGATACATACTGAAGAACAGTCATCTAGCCTTAGCCCACCAACTCCATTCCCAGTCAAACACATTCTCCTGCAGCACCTGAGATATCATAGGAGCGTTGCCAGTCTTTTAGGAAAGTGTACGCGTTTTATTTTCCCGAAGGTTCCCATCTCATATTTCCGTCACATTGTCCGGAGAAACGCAGATAATCATATAAAGAGAAAATGGGTAAGGTGGCAAAAGACCACGAGTGACCGTAGTGGGAGTCAATATCCCGATACCTTGCGACAAGCCGGATACAGAGTGACGTGAAGGCAGCATGTTGAGGAATCCGTGACTTTCCGGTCAAGTATAACCTTTGTTAACAAGTACATAGAGAAGATAAACTATCCCCGCGTCATAACACTGAGCTGTTTAATTGATTTGTCTAATCTTCTTAAAAAAAATTAAGTATTTTGTAATTACGTTACTGAGGCCAGAAACAGTTTTAACGATTTTTTTCTGTTTGTTTGTGCCTGCGAATCTTACAAATTATATCAATCGGACTGGTATTGAGCTTGATCAGGCATTGCGGCAACCATCCTTTAACGTGCAGTCTTTGTTTATTCAAATCAGTTCACAGAAAAAAAAGTCATTTGAAATATCCAGCTAAAAATCTAACTGCATGTTTATAATATAAGGCTTAATTTAATATATTTTCTTGTATTTCATTAGTAAGGAACCCTAGGTCGTGTTGGATTCGCTAGTCCACTTCTTTGATAACACGGCGCTCATATTCTAACTTCTGTCAATTTTTTGTAGCTTTTAGGCTAGATAGGATATTTTTACCATATTATTATTTCAAGAAAACAGCAAAATGTATCAACTCAAGATAAACAGTGGCTAATATTAGATAAGAAACCCCATTCAACCCACATTATGGACAATGTTATATCAAAGAGATAAGAATCGTATTAGGTCACGCATCACACAGATTTTCTTTTATATTTACGTGATAATGTAACAAAAAAATTGCGTGTGTACAAAGTACACATGTCAGATGTGAAACCTGTATTGTGCATGAACCTCTCAACTGCATATGAAGTCCTGGTACGTGTTGCTAGGATGACACATGATTTCAACCGCTATGAAAGACATTACTAACACCGCTACCATATTTATGTTCTCCTGGTGTCTATGCAGTTATAAGTCGTGCGTTTGACATAAGAATATATTAAGGTATACCTACTCGCGTCATACATAAAATAAAATAGTATGCATATTTCTGTCTCATTCTTTGCCGGCTTCATCCTACACAGTTTTGTATTTGTGCCTCTTACCTGTCGTTTTTTCCGTTCCATCCGGTTTGAAATCACAACGATTTATAATAATTTAAAGAAGTTTCACTTCAAAAAACTTATATAGACACGAGAACTAGATTGGTCTGTTTATATATACATACATACTTAATATTGCAAAAGAAAGCGTGATATATGGGAATGGATTGGTCCTCATCATGAAGGAGATTGACCATACATGGGCAATGGTTGTGTTAGACAATAATATATTCATTGATAATGTAAATTACATTTTTACATTCAGTTTTGGAGTAAAAATAAAGTGCTTCATATCCTGAGTATTGTTTTTTTATTTCAAAAGTACTTTATGTGATTGTAATAATAAAATCGATCGCTATTAATCGAATCATAATCGATTAAGAGTGGCATCTACACAGCACATTTATTAAAAGATCTACTTTTTTAGGAATATAGTATATCGTTAACCAATTAAAGTCGAATCGAAACAACTCATCATGTGGTGAGTCTATGGTTTCATTCATGACATTTTTTAAAGTACTAAATACCACAGAGTACTTTAAGTTATACTTGAAAACTAAATACCTACCCGTATTTCGCAACAGAAAAAGATATTTTTTATGAAAATTAGGGACGAGACGAGCAGAACGTTCAACTGATGTTAATTGATACGCCCTGCCCATTACATGCAGTGCCATTCAGGATTCTTGAAAAACACCAAAAATTCTGAGCGGCACTACAACTGCGTTCGTCACCCAGAAACAAGATGTTTAGTCTAATTTGCCCAGTAATTTCACTAGCTACGGCGCCCTTCAGACCGAAACACAGTTATACTTACACATTACTGCTTCACGGTTTAAGTAGGTCCCGTGTGGTACCCATAATCTAGCTGGTATCCTGAGCAAAGGAGCCTCCAAATGTTAAAATATAATTTAAGAAAATGCAAGGATAAATAAGGAAAGAGCCCACACAAAAACTATGAAATATACAGTTACGAGATGTAGGAAGCAAAAAGATTGAGACAAAAAGAGACTCTTCACTTAACGATGTACAAGCTCGTACTTGACAAAGCTCACACCTTGCACACTTCAGTAAATTAAATTGTTAAATCAGATGGAATAAAATTCTGATTCTAAGAATTTCGATATTTATTGCTTAGATAGTTTAACCGTCTAGATAGAGTCTCTTGCTGTTAGACAAACGATAATAACAGGCCGGGAATATTAGTTTAGTGTGCCTGAGAAGCTATGTCTTATACTCAAAGAGGATGTAAATACTACGTAATAAGAGGCAGGACTCCCTAAGTAAAAATTGAAATTTGGTTTAGTATGAAACGTGCAGTCATTTGACATAAATTTGAAATAGTAGTGCAAACAGTATGACGTTTGGGGCCGAAGTATAATCCGGCAAAGTTTGAAAGCTAATTGTTGCTTAAAACGTAGTGGATCTCCGTTTTTTACAAGATTATAGCCGTCATCTGTCAATTTATGAATGGCAGTCATTGATAGATTGACATTACATACAATCGAGTGAATCGCTTTTTTATAGAGTTTCGCTAGGATGCTTACTCTTGTGATTTGTATGACAATTTGTATTAGTGTGCGTGAATAGCTCAAAGTAGAGGTTAGTTATAATCTAATTTTTTTTTTCAAAGTTTTCACAGCTGTCGCAGTCTATCTAGATGTATAAAAGATGCAAGATTTATTTAAAATTCAAACAATTTTCGCGTCTATCAATTTATTATCCCGATTACGATATAAAAGTGTCCAATAAAATTCAATAATAATATTAGTTTCTACTTCCAAATCAGATTTATCTTTTCAAAAACTATTAATAATACTTTATTTCTAAAAATAAATCACATCAAAAAACTTTAAGACACAAGTTCATATAACGTACAAAATAATTGAGAATCTCCTTTTTTTAATTCGGTTCAAAAAATAAAAGAAATGTTAAAAGAATACAAGGGGTAAGTTGTTTTTTGGATGTTTTTATCTCTCGAATGTAACATCGCCCGTAATGTGGGTTGCATGAGATTTATTATCTAATATTAGCCAATGTTTATCTTTATGCTTGGTACGTTTTTCTTTTATGGTGACATAATGGGTTTGTTATTTTATTCTAGCTAACAGACACTTTTTCTTCCTTCCGCCTTAATTTAATGAAAGGCTTTAATCGAGTTATACACTACGTCAGTTGATTTCTGCCAGTTAGTACATAGGGCACACTAAAAGTTTTGCACTTCTAGCTAATCGGAACTATTTGAATATCGAATATATTATATTTTTAAACGTTGCAACCTTCTTAGTAATAAAAAAAACAATTGGCGGGAACTCATTTTTCAATTGTTGTTTATCACACATCAAAGTTCTACTTACGCAACGAAAATGGAATTAAGTCGAAAAGATTTTAGAGCGACGATTTTTTATTATTTTAAAAGTTCTCTCTCTCCGCAAAACTGTGCCGCTCGTCTTCAAACTGCTATTGGGAGAGAAGCACCTTGCTTGAGTACCGTGAGGCGATGGTTTGCTGAATTTGAGAGAGGTCGGATTTCGTGAAGTGCAGTCAATTGCCGTCATCAAAAATTATGTGGCTAATGTTAAGCCGTTAATTGAAGAAAAGCCGCAGATTACCTATGAGACAATTCGAGGACTATTGGGGATTGGTATGAGCCAAATTAAGAAAATTTCAAACGACTGTGTTTTACTTGTTGTTGTGTCCAATGCCCACTTCTATCCTCAATATCCTGACCAGCCTTGTTCCGTCATACATAATTAGTAAATTAAGAAGCATTAAACTATTTGCATTTGTAGCAAATATGGATACATTACCTACGGAAGCTGCCCATATCGTGGTGTTACCGAATTAATGGCCTTGTCGATGTGTTCTGACTGCACGATTGCATGGAAACTACTCAGCGTTATCGGGAGACGTGTTCGCGCAGTTCAGCTCGATAACGAGTCATATCTGAATAAGATGACCGGAATATTGTATTAGTTTCTCTAAGAAATCCTCACACTACATCTACTCAACTGCAACAACGACTCCAAAAGGTTTGACGATTATGATTAGTTGTGAGCGATTACTATTAGAAGGAGATTAGCGGAGCATAGCCTGAAACCATATAAACCAGTTATTGGATCAAAATTGACGGTAGACACTGAATAGAGCGTCTTAATTTTTCAAAGCAATTCTAATTTCTGACGAGAGTAACATCTTGCTGTATAGTCATGGCAGGAAGAAGGTGTGTCGAAGAGAGAGCGTTTTGCATAGTCTTGTATTGAAGATAGAGTCGGTTTAGATAGATTTTGGGGAGGAATAAGCACCGAGGGAAAAAAATGAGGTTGGTTTTATATCTGGACCTTCTTTACTGTTATTCAAAGGGTCCACTTTGCATCCAAGGCCAATTCCATACTCATGTATCATCAGATTGCTCAATGTGTGCGTAGAGTTCTGCAGGACAATGACAGGTCTCATACCGCAGGAATTTAAATAGAATACGTCAGCGAAGTTGTAATACCAGTTCAGGTTATGAAATGACCAGAAAGAGGCCTGGATATGAATCCCTTAGAATACGAGAGACGAGTCAGAGCGAAAATTCCTGCTCTGGAGACGCTTGGCTAGATTCAAACAACTATTTCAGAGAGTTGGATAGAATGCCACATCACAAGACTATGACACTCACGCGTTCCATGAGTCTGTGACTCTGTTATTTAAATAATTATATAAAATGTGAATTTCAAAATGATTATCTAGTTCAAAGAAACTATAATAGAAGTGATATATTATGTTCCTTTTTTGTTATTACTAATAAAATCCAGATGCTCTAGTGACATACAAAGTTATAAATTCTTTAGCTCACTTATACTTAAGCATGGAGCACCGGTGCGCGGCATAAATATTTTGAATAGGCTATTAGCCGAGACGGTTAAGTTTCATGAAAACATTTTGAAAGTTCTGTTCGGAATTCCGGAGATCTACACAAAATGCTTTGTGTCCAGATATAACATATTATGTTGGTTCCTATCATATATAATTATGTATGTAATTACATTTTTTATATCAGACTAGTACTGATTGAAGCCTTTTTTGAGGGATCATTCCTGATTTTCATCAAGTAGTCAGTGTAAGTTGATGTTAGGTTAACTAATTACTTTATAGCTTAAGACGGAAGGACCGTTAAGTAGGGACTAAATAAATTTACCGACTTGGTATTACATGGATATCACAACTTTATTTTTTTTTACAAGTTATGGTTTTGATGGCATCTCTTTTCTTTTTTTAGATAATCCTCCTTTTTTCTATTCCGGTACCTTCTACTTCTTGAACACCAACAATATTAAAGCCTGTCTAATGAGCTTTTCTTAATTGTAGGTAGTCTTCCTGTTTTTCTTTTTTATTTATTGAGCTTCAGCTACAGTTTTTCTCAAAGGTCATCAATGTCTCTATGGAATTTTATCAGAGGCTTTGATATTATAATTTTTCACAAATCTAGACGATAAATGCCTCTTAGTTTATTCGAAAATTGAGAATTGCTGCGCCTTAATACTTCCAAAGTCGACATTAATTAGACGACCTTATTTGAGAAAAGGGTGGTACGGCCATGCCGCTTGTTTTTGTCAACTATAATTATATCAAAATCAAATACAAGTAACAGAAAAACCTAGTTAAAAAACTTGCAATGAAACGAACACCAGTAAATATTACAGCGGCCATTTTGAAATTGTAGAAAACGTCTCTCATAAACCGTTTAAAGTAGTCTCTGTTATTCTTTCATTTTCTACGCAAAGATGGCGGCGATCTCTCAACACCATGTCAATTAACATCGGAACAGACTTTGTTGTAAAATCGCGGAGGGTGACATTCTTTCATTTGCCTTTGAATAACGTTAACGAGATTCGAGTGTTGCTTTGAGACAAGAATTAATCAAGGCAAGAACATAATACTATTATACTTATACAACTGAACATAATATATTATAAATGAAAGGTATTATTTTTTAATTTAAGAATTTAAATATATTTATGCAGGTCGACTTCTAAATTATTCTAAAATAAATACAAAGTAGATACCTAAATATTAAAGATCAAAAAATTTTGTTTATTAAATTTGGTGCCAATTTAAAGCATTAAAGTTAAACCATCAATATTATAAAAATATATTTAAATGCTTATTTGAAATATTATGATGGTAAAAGCCGTATATTTATATATATTATCTATATAATGAAAATGGTCTTTGTTTGAGGCTCTTTCACGTCTAAACCACTTATCGTATCGACATGAGACTACCACCATTCGATTCGAAATTTATCCTAGATGGTTTATGGCTACTATTTGAATTCCAACGTTCCTGTAATTATTTTTTTCCTTTTAAAATTCGCCCAGCGAAGCGAGCGAGATTTATATAAAAATAAGCCAAAAACCGAGCAAAGATCCGAGGATTCATTCAATAGTTCGGTGTTCCGATGCCTACCTCCTAGCCTCGTGACCATGTCAGTTCAAGGCTACCATTTTCAATGGCAATATTTTAATTTAGTTAGTTATAATGACAAGACTGTTTTGTCACCCCTCGTTAAATACTTCCGGTAGCCATTTGTAGTCTGCTTCATCATTCCCACTTCATCGAACATTGCGTAGGTATATTTATAGAGTATATCTTTTACAGAGGAAACAATCTGAAAGTAAACTATTCCCAAAAAAACAATGTTCACATCAGTCAACCTACGTAAATCTTTAAATTTAGCAATATGGTAGAATAAATTGAGTAAGATTACTCCCGTTTTAATATCTAAATTTACACTTATGTCTTTAGATTATTGTCAAGCAGTGGTACGTGTCACATCTCTATTTAATTACTGATTTGAACCTGATTGTAATTAATTAAAACATAATAAGAAAAACTAATATATGACACACGAAACTAAACTAATAAAGCAAGAGACAGGTTATTTTGAAATAAACAATAATTTATAATAAGAAATACGTTTATAACATAGAAATGTTGAAAAAAGATAACGTTAAATTTAGCCGCTACTCGTACACCTGAACTAGACGCCGTCGCATCCATGTGTCAATTAGCTTCTCGTAGAGTCACAGGTAGCAACCGCGACAGCGAGTGTCAAGTGTCAACTGAACTAATTTACTCTTAGACAGTCTTGAGCCTGCGTTATCTGGAAAAGGAAAACGTAACAATTATACTTGGGACAAAAATAGAAAGTATCTTGAGATTAATTTTAAACAGCAAACATTTTTAAGGAAAAAGCGGCTTAACGAGTGTAACTTGTCACCTGATAAGTAAGTTAAGAATCACCCGATAAGGTCACCGTAAGCTATCATCTCTGCTGCTGCACTATTACAGCACATTATCTTTAACTCTGCCATATTTCACATTCCTATTACCGTAAGGGTGAGATATTTTTACGTAATAACACTCTTAAAGTTAAATATAGTAATAATAATAGACCTTCCGAAATCGAAAATATACATAGCTTGAGCAAAAGAAGAGATTTGTTGGATTTGATGTTTCTATATAAGAGTCTTATCAACATCTATGATAATCCGAAGAGCTGTTTAACCTGATCCCTGCCGCCGAATTCCACCTTCGCGCGACACGCCACTAGATAGGATATCATCCCCACCATCTGGATGTGTGGACCTCCATAGTGCGGTTTTCAAGGAGCTTTCTTCCACGCACTACAATGCTCTGGAATGAGCTTCCTTGTGCGGTGTTTCCGGGACGATACGACAATGGTACCTTCAAAAAAAACTTAACGGCCGGCAACGTCCTCTGGTGTTGCAAGATATTGTGGGCGGCGGTGATCACTTAACACCAGTTGACCCGTACGCTCGTCTTCGATTCGATTTAGTTTCTAAGATAAAATTTAATGTTCCCTATCGATATCCCCGCAAAACAATAACACTTCTTCAAAGACCTTTTTGAAAAACGATAGTTGCAAACAATTGGATCCTTTCGGGGACTCACTCAAAACATTCCGTAGTAAAATTTTTAGTGATAAATTAAATAATTTGTAAAATTAACAAAATATATTTAACTGATTTCAGTATAGCGAACTACCTGTAACATAGAACTATTTCATTGTGATTTTTTTCGGTAATACGTTTTTACGTATAAGTTAATACGTTTTTTAAATTATGTATAAGTACTTCATTTGATTATACGATATAAATATTTGTAAGCTTCGTAATAATTGCATGCTGTATCTGCCTCAAAAGATAATGATAATAAACTTTAGATTAAATATTGTATTGTTGCTTGAATTAATGTAATTATCACTGGTGGATTGAATAAATAAATAAAAATCCTATTCGCCCCAGGGGACTAGATTTTTTTTTAATGAAAAAAAGGAACGATAACTACCCATTACAATGCAGTGCCGCTCAGGATTTAAAAAAAAACCCAAAAATTCAGAGTAGCACTACAATTGTGCTCGTCACCTTGAGACATAAGATGTTAAGCCTCATTTGCCCAGTAGTAACTAATTACTAGCTACGGCGCCATTCACGCCGAAACACAGTAACGTTTACACATTACTGCTTCACGGCAGAAATAGGCGCCGTTGTGGTACCCATAATATAGCCGGCTTCCTGTACAAAGGAGCCCACTTGTAGATTAGATTAGACTTGATTTTTCATAGCCTCTTCATAACTGAGTCTTATAGAAGCAAGTTCAAAGTTATTTTAAGCAAAAATATGATTAGTTAGGGATCAAATAAAATATTTTTTTTAATGAAATAATTATTTTATTTTTATTTTATTTGAAAACATGGGTACACATTTGTGTACTTCAGGTTCGAAGCTGCACTTTAGGCACTAAGCACATTATTTTTGACTATGAAATAATACAAAACAATTATTTCTTGTGACACAAAGGTACAATTGGCATTTCGTGCAAATGGTTCGGCATCGTGAGGGGCAGTGTGGATGTCTGCATTTTGAAGCATTTTTGTGATCCAGGAACCGCGGTAGATGTCCGACGCCCTCCAGCCGAACCTCAGGTTTCGTGAGGGGCACCACTGCTCGATATTTTTTTTAGGTGGTTCTCCTTGCTCATACATGGATGAAGAACCTTGCTCATTTTCTCCCCTGCTAGTGCTGGGCCTGGACGTGAAGTCAGCGACAACGTTCCCTTCCACAAATTTTATCATGGCTCTTGCTATGTTTATCCTGTACTGCAGCAGCCCAAGCTTGTCTTTGGGTTTAACGCCTTCTTGATTGCAGCAACGGACGTACATTATCCAGCAGTTAACAATGACTAGATCCACAAAGTGACTGAAAACTCTAACTGTCCACTTATTTGTGCGCATAGCACTACGGTAGTACGCTATGAGCCTATCACAGAGATCAATGCCCCCCATGCAGGTGTTTTTGACTACAGCAGCTTGTGATACATGAATCTTTCTCTTTTGAATTTTGTACCAGCGCTTACATGTAGTCGTGGGGGAGCTCCCGATGAATGTTGAAAGCATGGTGACGGCTTTAGTGTCTTTCCATTTTATCACACACACTTTTTCGTCATTTCGGACTTTCTCATCAAACTCCCCACGATTCAGCTGTTTGTCAGTCTTTAGTTTCTTGGATACATCTCCAAACCGATTGCTCATGACGGTACCAGTCAAGTAAAAATTGTTTAGACTTTCATTTAAATAATTAGCAAGTTTTATGCTCGTAAAAAACCTATATGTGTACAACACGCAGTTTTCGTGAATCGTGCGGCAGAGCAGTTTTACTATTCCTGCTCCTAGTCCTAGAGATGCCATATCCTCCTGCGCTATTGTATTCGAACCTACATACATTTCAAAGGCTAGCACTAGGCCATCTTTTGAAGCCAAAACGAAGTTCTTGAGCCCTAGTGGGTTTGGTTTTGATGGAACGTATTGCCGATATTCGCACCTTCCCATCAATTGACATGTGCTTTGATCGAGGTAAACTGTGGCATTTTTGAAGGATTTTCTGAAGAATTGGTCTTATTTTCCATAGTTTGTCAGCATCAGCATGTGCTGTCTCATTGTTCACAAAGTGGAGATGGTTTCGTAATTCGAAAAATCTATCACGGGTCATCGTATCTTTGATGAGAGGTACAGAAAGGTCTCTGCTCCAGTAAAGCCGTGCTTGAGGGTATTTCAGTGTCCCCATGAGAATCTGTATTCCAGTGAATTGTATCATCTCTCTATGATTGGTACGAACTGATCTCAAATCTCGTGTTTGTGCAGAATAGAAGTTAGTTTTCTCTGCTGTTTCTTTCCAAAAGTCTATATCAAGATATTCAAAAAATGAGAACAAACCATTGGTGCCTGAACTACCTTGGGTGAGGAGTATATCTTCACTGATATCAGGACCGCGAGAAACCATTTCTTTGGTCCGCCAGAATTGACGCAATGAAGGAAATACTTCATAATTTGCTTGCTCCTCTTCCGATTGTGAAGAAGAGGGTCCATCAGCATCAGGTGGCAAATACTCGAGTTCATCCTCATCTCCAGAAAAATCCACGTCGCTGGCGTTAAGTGCTGCCTCGATAGCGGCATCATCCATGATCTACAAGGCAAAAATAAATTATGTGTTTCTTCCATACTAGCAAACATTCAATTTTACACCTGAGGTGCACAGATGTGTACTTTTACAAAAAAATGTTTTGTAACAAAATGAAAACAATCATTTCATATATATTTTATAAAATTATTAGAAAGCAATACTTTATGCACTAAATTACACAAAAATAATAATAAGTTACTTAGTTTTACTATATTTACCTGTTTTTCAAAAACTCTGCGCGGGTGTCGTAAAAAAACGATCCACATTTTAAATTCAAATAAAAATTTCAAACACTTGTCGCACTTGCACTGCTTTTTCAATGATTTTTTTGTGAACTATTAGGTTTAGAGAACACATCTCTCAATAGAACTCAAATAGTACCAAAATATTTTAACAGATGTCGGTGGTAGCAAAAAATGTGATTTAAATAGGTACACATGTGTGTACTGAGGGTCTTTAGAGGTCTTTACACCAAAACCGAGAGTGCCGTACGGCATACTATTCCTTCACCAAGTTCTGATCCTTATTTTGTTTATAAGATGGTTTATTTTGCATGGTCTTATAGCTTGTTTCAATAGCTTTCAGATACATTCACTCTATTCTTACTAAATATAAGTAATCTATTAATACATGTAGAATAATAAGCATTGACAGATCGTCGCGCACGCGGCAAAATCACGCCCATATGGCATACTGCGCCCGTACATATTTTCTCGGAGCGGAAAGGTTAATTCGTCAATTCATTAACGTAAGTTCATTACATCAGTCAATTAATTGGAATCACTATAGTGGTTCAGACGGTAGCAGCCAGAGAAGTCAGAGACCTTAACATAGAGATAATCTAAGAAAGTGCATCCCTTCTTCAAGCGCGACAAAACAACAACGTCTAACCATACCGTCTCGTCAGCAACCATAACGTTTATCCTTACACTAGAATGTCATTACTCAACGCAATCTATCCATCTCAAACAAGAACAGAGTCACTCTGCAATGAATGTAAGGACACAGCAACTCACTGGGCAATGATGCTGCAGATGAACTAGCCAAAACGGGATCTGCAGCTGTAGCATATGGACCGAATCCACTGCTACCCATACTTAAGGCCCAAATTAAAAGGTGGCTGCGAGAAAAAACCCACCTAACAGAATGGAGAAACAGTGAAGGTGCAGGCAAATAAATAATGCGGTCCCGGAGCCCCGAAAGAGGATCGCCCGCAACCTGATACAGGCACAAAATACATTGGTGTTGACACCGGTCACTGTCCCTTGAACAAGCTTCTATCTACCGTAGGTGTAGCAGACAGCCCTTTGTGTAGAGGATGCCTGGAGGTAGAAGAAACACCAGAATACGTGCTTATGGAACGCAGAAGTGTGGCTACTCCCGGATGCCTGCAGAAACTTTAAAAGACTGCAAGACTTCTGGGACGATGTAGGCTGGTTGGATTAAGAAGACGAACTGACATGCAAAATGGCCCAGTCAAGAGGCAAGGTGTGTAAGCTGCCCAGCTAAGCTAACTAACTAAATCAGTCAATTTAAACTACATAAAAGAATATCTGATAAAGGTAACCGAAACAAACTAGTATTCAGTGACAATTGAACCAAAATAACTAAAAAGCGCTGAGCTATTTTTGTAAAGTGAATTAGAGTTGCCTGCAAATTATAATCAGACTCCAATTCCTGTAAGCCATTTAGAATACCAGCTCAAAATACTGTACTAACTGTGTTTATTATTCTAATTGACAGCTATTCACGCATATTAAGGTTTTACTTCTCAGTTACGTTTTGCTATGGCTAAATCTATAATTAAAAAAATAATAATAATAATTTAAAAGTATACAGTGAAGTCATTATAATATGAAGTATATTTAAATATATATTATGTATCTATTAAAGCGTGAGAAGTCAGATATTTACAATTGACTTTCTACTCGATCAGACGTAGCAACGCGACTGCAAACTTCATAAGTTATATTGTTCTGGACTTACCCTGATTGCTGTGGTCTGAGTCAGAAAGTTTAATCGAACCACATATTATAAGGCGCTGCTCATATGAAGTAATTCACTATTTTGTTCACCGATTTAGTAATTATTCACTCGGTTTTGACCATTTTTTTATTTTTAAACGTAAAATATTAACAGACTCGATGTAAAAACGGGCATAGTTTTCAAACACATTCATAGACAAAAATAATTTGCTATTCAAAATGTGGTATTAAACGATAGTACAACTTCATTCTCAAATTTCCAATTGCAAAATAGCCTAAAGTGCTTAGGTTATTCGGTTTAACATAAACAGCTTCTGAACTAATGAATCGAAAGCCGACGATCGCATTCAAACTGGAGTTTATTTCCGGGCTTTTAGCCAATTAAAACATTTATAAACTAACGCATAAAAAATTGATCGTTATCAAATACAGGAAAAGATACTCATAAAATTGGAGAGGCCTTTTATATGTTATCCATTTCATATTCATCATTAGTTGCTGCGCAAAAAAAAACTACCATGTTTAACCCTGATAGTATCATGCCATTTTATACCTATCTGGTTTTTACTAAACGTTTTACGAGACTACCAAATAATTATAACTAGCTGACCCAGCAAACAAAAACGAAAGGAAAAAATGTAATATTTTAAATTTTTGGGGTATAAAAATAGATGACAACCCATTCTCAGACCTACCAAATATATCGGGCTACAATTATTGTATTCGATTGCCATCTTGGAACCCTATACCGGATTTGTTGTTGGAACAGAATAATATAAAAACCGCGATATTGTATATTGTATAAGAGCGAAAATTTGAAGTTGTATGTAATTTTTAATGCTGACACATACTAAAATAAAAACAAAAATTGTCAAAAAAGATGTTGGCCGATTGTCAGACCTACCCGATATACACACAAAGTTTCAGAGGAGTTTGGTAACAAACACCGGGACACGAGAATATAAGATATATTAATACTTATAGAGCGTGTGTGTCTACTGAACCAAGACAATGTGCATTAACGACCATGCCTGTTCAATATTTCATCGAGACCAAGCACTACTATCTACTAATTGCTGGATCACCATTGAATAATGCCACAATGCGGATTTCATAAAGCCTATTGATATGAGAGATCGAGGAGTTTCTATGTGTGAATCTGTCCGGAAGGACTACAAGGCTTTGAACTACACAATTGATAAACAGACGTGATCTATTAACTAGATTATATTCATCTGGTATCTTATTACTTCTAAAGCTGTATTGATATAGTTATTTATGCAACTGTTGTGTAATAAGGGGTATTAAAACACGAATGTTTGATAATAGTATCACATGGGTGTTTTAATACCTTATTATCAACAGTTGCATACAAGACTTTCTCTACATCCATAATATGAATCCTCTATTAAAGATTCTGAAACAGTTAGCTTGCTGCTAACATTAAAAAGCCAGTCCTAGTAACCATAATATCATCCTAATGAGTGTTATTATGAAAACGGATGATATAATATTATACCGAATTTCATTACAACACTCGTTTGGATGATGTAATGGTTATTAGGACATTGGGGGTTTTAATGTTGGCAATAAGCTAACTGTTTTAAAATCTTTAATAGAGGATTTAAAGCATGGGTGTCGATAAATATATTAATTAGCGTATTTATCAGACAATAATGAGAAAAGAGAAACTTATATAATACTAGCTGACCCAGCAAACGTTGTATTGCCGATATTAAAATCGCGATACAAAAGTAACTGTTGATCGTAGATGGGTGAAAATTTGAAGTTGTATGTATTTTTTAATGCTAACTAATAATCAAACAAATTTTAAAAAAAATGTCAAAAACATAAAAAAATAAAAAATTCGTGTGGACCACCCTTAACATTTAGGGGTATGAAAAGTGGTAGATATTGGCCGATTCTCAGACCTACTCAATATGCTCACAAATTTCATGAGAATCGGTCAAGCCGTTTCGGAGGAGTACGGGAACGAACATTGTGACACGAGAATTTTATATATAAGATATCACTTTGTTCAGTTAGCCTCTTTTAATTCTGAAATATAAAAATATACTGAAATTAATAAAAATATTAATATGTTTGTTTCTGTGAATAATAAGCAAATGGAGAAATATAGAGCTAATGTTTCGGTAACACTTTTGAATACATATTTTGAATTATAACAGTAATCCCAATGAGATGTATATAATTTTATTTCTCTATGTTACTTTTTAAAGCAGTCAACTCGGGTGGTCTCTTTGCATTTAATAACTGAGCATTTATATTAACAGACAACAGCTATATGATTTTCAGTATGACATTATTATATATGTACTAGCTGACCCAGCAAACGTTGTATTGCCGATATTAAAATCGCGATACAAAAGTAACTGTTAATGGTAGATGGGTGAAAATTTGGAGTTGTATGTATTTTTTAATGCCTTTTTTTTATGGAATAGGAGGACAAACGAGCCTACGGTTCACCTGTTGTTAAGTGATCACCGCCGCCCACAATCTCTTGCAACACCAGAGGAATCACAGGAGCGTTGCTGGCCTTTAAGGAAGGTGTACGCGCTTTTTTCGAAGGTACCCATGTCGTATCGTCCCGGAAACACCGCACAAGGAAGTTTATCCACAGCTTTGTAGTACGAGGAAGAAAGCTCCTTGTAAACCGTACTGTGGAGGATCGCCACAAATCCAGATGGTGAGGATGATATCCTAATTTGTGGCGTGTCGTGCGAAGGTGGAATTCGGCGGCAGGAATTAGGTTTAACAGCTCTTCGGAACACTCCCCGTGATAAATGCGGTAGAAGACACACAATGAAGCGACGTCTCTTCGCAATGCCAAGTGATCCAGCCGTTCAAAGAGCACTGGGTCCCCACAATTCGAGATGCTCTGCGTTGCAAGCGGTCAAATGGATCGAGCAGATACTGGGGCGCGCCAGACCAGAGATGACAGCAATACTCCATGTGTGGCCAGACCTGCGCTTAGATGGCCTCCAGTCCTCGACACTAACCTATGCGAAACATAGCGGCACTAGGCCGCTACTTCACGCCGGTATTCTGTGCGAGTGTGGTAAGTAACCCGGACGAGTCTGGCCCGATTGTGGTGACGTCATAAGATGGCAGCGTGACTCTCCCACTTTCAGTAAGCCCGTAGTCGCCTCTTACGACACCCTTGCGCCTGGGACTACCGTATTCTTTGAACTGCGCTTTGTACAGCGCTAGAATGTGGGACGGCTTGGAGTATTGCCGTGCTCTATTAATGACGCTCAGTTTCTTTGAAGCCAATTTGGCTTTGCCCTCCAGATGGCCACGAAATTGGCAATCGCTCGAGATTTCGAGACCCAGTATTCCGATACTAGGCGAGGCTTTTAGGGAAGTGCTGTCGAAGAGCGGTGATACGACAAATGGGAATTTTTAGTGGTAAACGCGCAAACTTGAGTCTTCTGGGGGTTAAATTGGACAAGGTTCAATTTACCCCATTCCGCGACCTTCTCAAGAGAGGACTCGATAGAAGACACAAGTTTCTCCCGGCACTGGTCGACGATTTCCCGAGAGAGGCCTGCATGGCGCGTGTATATGGCATCACCAGTGCTGTCGTCTGCATAGCAATGAATGTTGGAGGTGTCCAACATATTGATATGCAGAAGAAACAGCGTAGGAGATAGTACACAGCCTTGGGGCACTCCAGCATTCACGGGCTTCGGGTTCAAGTAATGTCCGTCGACAACGACCTGTATGCTGCGCCCAGTGAGAAAGCTGGAGGTCCACTTGCACAAGCTCTCGGGAAGCCCAAATGATGGAAGCTTTGAAAGGAGCGCCTTGTACCATACACGATCAAAGGCCTTCACAATATCCAGGCTAACTGCCAGGCCTTCCCCCTTGCTTTCAATAGCCGCAGCCCATCTATGTGTGAGGTATACCAGAAGATCACCTGCTGACCGACCATGGCGAAAGCCGTATTGTCGATCGTTGATCAACTGGTGACCCTCTAGGTATACCAAGAGCTGACGGCTAATTATGCTCTCCATGATTTTGGAGAGCAGGGAGGTAATAGCAATAGGCCTGTAGTTTGCCGGATCCGAACTGTCTCCTTTTTTTGGATTGGATGGACAAGGGCTGACTTCCATGAGTCAGGGACTACGCCTTTGGAATAAGAGTGCCGGAATAAACGCGTTAGCATCAGCGTCAACTCAGGGGCACACGTTCTAAGCACAATTGGAGAAATGCCATCCGGCCCGCTCGACTTCCTGACGTCCAACGAAAATAGAGCTCACCTAACAGTTTTCTGTCTGAACCGATTTTGACGACGTGTTTTGACTTTGCACGGGCGATTTGCCGCTTAAAAAATCTGACTCTAATCAAACAAATTAAAAAGAAAATATCAAAAAAAATAAAAAAAAAACCTGCAACAGACCTACCCAATATGCACTCAAAATTTCATGAGAATCGGTCAAGCCGTTTCGAAGGAGTTTAACTACAAACACCGCGACATGAGAATTTTATATATTAGATGATGTATTTATGCTTTTGCGTATTTGAATAGTAGCCTCACCTGGTACGTTCACATCGATGAGCTCTGCTCTAGACTGGTTCGTACCTGCTTTGCATAACGCCGGCTTGCCAGCACCGCATCTTGGAGCCGTAGACTCCTACTTTCACGCTACCGCCCACAGCAGCCTTACCTATGCTGTTGAGTACTGGATGAGGGCTGCTGACGATGGGCGAGCCTTAAGCGGAGGTCTATAGAGCATACTAATACATACAAAACAACATACAAAACGCGAATTTGAATTTTTCATTGGGCTGTCTTAGCTTAAACTCAGTATAATTTCAGCAGTCAAATGAGTGGGAGGCTCCTTTGCACAGGATTCCGGCTAGACTATGGGTACCACAACAGCGCCTTTTTCTGCCGTGAAGCAGTAAAGTGTAAGCATTACTGTGTTTCTGTACGAAGGGCACCGTAGCTAGTGAAATTACTGGGGAAATGAGACTTGATATCCTTATGTCTAAAAGTGACTAGTCGATGACAGTTGACGTGCCGCTCAGAAATTTTGGATATTTCAAGAATCCTGAGTGGCACTGCATTGTAATCGGCAGGGCGTATTTATTTCTATCAGCTGAACGTCCTGCTCGTCTCGACCCTTTTTTCATTAAAAAATGTACCCATTTAGCAATAACATGAAGTTTTCTAAGTGAGTGAGCGTTGAAGCGAATCAGGTGATTTAGCTTTTTACATTAGGAGTGAAAGATAAAAATCTATTACAATAGATTATCTTCTATCTTTGCTATTTCCGCTTTGTCAGGCTCCACGCGATAACAAGCGACGGAAGTAATTGTAGCTAATTAAGAACAAACAGTGCTTTCACAGAACACTGCTTTATTTTGATCCATATTACAAATAATTAAGCAAACTAAATTATAATTACTTGTTGATTTCTGTAATAGTTATGTTTCTACACGCTTTTCATAAGTTTCACCTGTATGTATGTTTGTTTGTAACTGACTAATTCAGGCGCGATTCTGACCCACTTTAAACGGCCAGATTTCGTTCAAACTTCGTAGATTTATCGAGGACCGATGACTATACATTAATTTAAGAAAATTATTCTATTTTTCAATTTGCAAAATAAGAGTTTTGTTAATTTTATATAATTTTCAATTATCGTTTTTAGTTCGGTTTTCGGTTTTTTTTTAAGCTATTATTTATAAATTAAAATAGATATTAGAGTAGTTGTTTCTAGTAATCATTTAATATATGATGTCTAGAATTTACCAATGGCCACATAAAATTGTTTGAATAAAATGTTAAATTACACATTATATGTTTGGCAACTAACCAGCTTGTCCATTTTTTTAAAATTAATAAACCAAAGATACAAATCAGATATCTTTAGGTAGGTACTGCTTGCTTCCTTTTATAATTATTCGTCTCCTCAGTATACCAAGGGCGACATTGCATGTTTCACCACAAGCCAACTCGCAATCTTAGTTTCACAGATTTACTTTACTTTTCATTAATATAGGAAGTATTCTTAATCCCAGCGGATACTCCATAGGGAGTGCCGCTTGCGCCTCTCTCTCCTTCGAAGGTTGCCTTCGATGAAGGCTTAGAAAGCACTTGCCCAAAGCCAACCTCAGGTGGTGTTTAGTTGGTAGCTACTAGGTGGTGTTTAGGTGAGATTAAATAAGAATTTAATCACATAACAAACGCAGGCATAGGCTGCGTTATGCATGTGCTTTTACCACCTCCCTCCCGTCGTTATCCCGGAGGGTAGCCCTTTCCCTTTGTCTGGGCGCAAAAAAAAGTGTTCTTGGTCTCTAGAGCCTTATCCTGTGTTTTCATTTTACACAATACACTCGATTGCTGTTTTACTTTGTGATTCCAATAATAAAGACAAATTTTTAAAGTCAAAATTTTACTAAAGATTTCATTTAAAAATATTTTTTTGGCTTACTTCAAGTAAAGTAGTTGTATACAAGGTTTTGTTTTAAGAATATGAAAGAGGGAATGCTATAGTCAAAGATGATTATTTTTAACCGACTTCAAAAAAGGAGGAGGTTCTCAATTCGTCGGTATTTTTTTTATGTTTGTTACCTCTAAACTTTCGACTGGGTGAACTGATTTTGATAATTCTTTTTTTATTTGTAAGCTGGTGCTTCCCGAGTAGTCCTATTGTAATTTGGTCCAGATCTGACAGTGGAATCCATGAGAAAACCATAAAAGTCTTAAATTTTGCTATACGTACGTATAGCAAAGTGGATGATAATCTTACGAATAACTCAATATGTCGATGATTTTTTTTTTATTGGAAACCATATACTTCAAAGATAGTTTAGTGAGGGTTTGGTTAGGTTTTGATTACGAAATCCATGACAAAGTATGGGAAAACTGTCTGTTATCAAATTGCAAAGTACTTACGTTCATTGCTACATTGAAAATTTTTGTATATTTACACATATTTAGACATAAAGTTTAACAAAAAAACAAACGCCTTCAAAAACACTATTCCAGAACAATGTAATATATAATGTGCACTAAAAAGTATAAAAATAATTGCGTATTTTCATACAATCTATTTAATTAATCTTATTCTAGTTGCGATTATTGTAATTTTTGGAGTCGTGTCATCCAAGATAGGTTTGTTACCACATATATAGTTATGGGTGAGATGTGCTTGAGTCGTGAGGAGGCGAGAGGCGAGAGCGGGTTGCGGCGGAAGGACATCGATTCCAAAAATAACAATAATCGTAACTAGAATTAGATTAATTAATTAGATAGTATAAAAATACGCAATCATTTTTATACTTTTTAGTACACATTTTATATATTGTTTTGGAATAGTGTTTTTGAAGGCAGTTGTTTTTTTGTAATGTTTTTTATTATATTGATTTTTTTTATTATATTTATAGATGATTTTTTTCACGCAGGTTATTCTAGTACTCGTTCTAAATCTCCGATTACTATTTACGTTTATTAATAGAAGCTTAGTTTTAAGTGAATAAGAAAATAAACAATCCATTTTTAGTGCTAATTCGTTTTGTATTTTAAAATTAAATCAATTATATATTATTAGAATATGACCTTATATACCACTTAGTATTAACTTCCTCATTTTGCTAACAAACAGTAAGTAAGTAATACTCTTTCTTATTCATTGAAAGGATTGCTTTGTTCTAAACTGTCATTCAAATTTCCTCCCCAGAGGAGCTATATAATTTCTCAAACGATATTTTTTAGAAATAAATAAAAGAATCTCTCATCTGTGGAGATTCGTAATAATGGATTCCTTTCACCTGTCAACTGTTCCTGTTTCAATATCGTGTTTCCTGTTCGTCTTGGCCCATTGTATTGGAGGATATCTTGAGAATGCTTATCCATAATGTCATTGAAGCTGAAATCAAACGGCTTTGAAGAATGCTCCCTTTGAACTTTGTTGTTGAATTGAGTAAAAATGCAATAAATCTTCAGTTTAATCTTAATATAATATTTATAAAATATCTGTGTATAATCTATGCATCTATACATATATATAAAATTGGAGTGTCTGCTTGTAATATTGAAATAACCGTTTTTTATTACATGTATATGAATATATATACGATACATACACCAAAATAACATTTATTACAATTTTTGTCTGTCTGTCTGTTGCGGCTTATCTCTGAAATGGCTGGACCGATTTTGACGGGACATTTATTGGCAGGTAGCTGATTTAATAAAAAGTAACTTAGGCTACGTTTATTTAAGAAAAAATCTTATATTTTAGAAAAATAAAGTAATGTTGCAATGTCCAAGAAACGGTCTAACTCTAAAAATAATAAATACAACATCTGACCTGGCAAAACAACGTTTGCCAACTAGTATATAATATACGAGATACTAACGATGAAGAAAGGACTGATCAATTTTCTTATTAAAAGATTTCTATTTCCGAAATATTTATTCTACTACACTGCTTCTACATATTAATATCCTTTGTGTGGAAATTCGAATATTTTTGGTGACGTTTTAGAAGTACTCCATCATACTATTTATTATTATTTGTTTAAGCGGCATTCATCTTTATCATCATCAGCCGGAAGACAACCACTGCTAGATAAAGGCCTCCCTCAAAAATCTCCACGACGATCAGTCATGCGCTGCCCTTTTCAGGTGATTAGTAGGTACTTATTAACAGTCATAATTTCAACTTTATAACATTTGCCTGTGCCAGTAAGGAGGCTCCTGGGCACAGGATGCCGGCTAGATTATGGGTACCACAACGGTGCCTATTTCTGCCGTTATGCAGTAATGTGTTAACATTATTGTGTTTCGGTCTGAAGGGCGCCGTAGCTAGTGAAATTAATGGGCAAATGAGACAACATCTTATGTCTCAAGGTGACGAGCGCAATTGTAGTGCACCTCAGAAATTTTTGGGTGTTTCGAGAATCCTGAGCGGCACTGCGTTGTAATGGACAGGGCGTATCAATTACCATCAGCTGAACGTTCTACTCGTCTCGTCCCTTATTATCATAAAAAAATTGCGGCTTATAAGATATATCTACAGCCCGCTGACATCAGACGAGCTATTATCGGACCTTTGGATACACTTCAGGTTCGAAACCCTAAAAATTGTAAATAATTTAAATGTTGCCCATTATATTATAAGCCTATTCAGATACTAAAACGTAAAGTAAATATATTTTTTACTTATACGTCTATTGACAAAGGCTTTTCCAACTTCTTCCACTCTCTTCTATCTTTAGCTATCCTACTCCTCTTGCCTGCTATCCATCTTAGTTCATCTGACCATCTTCTGTATTTTCCTCGTTCTCATTAGAGATTTATGTAATACCAGTCTATGATGAATTTACTCCGTTTGTCCGTCCTTCGCGAGGAGAGCCCTGTCCATCGCCATTTAAGATTTCTTACATGGAGGACTTGTGGCTTCATCTACAGGATCTATTTTAAAGTAGATGACCTGGTCAACCCTAAATAGCATATTAGGAAATTGACTTGAGATGTCGCTCTTTCAAATCTAAACAATTGAGACTTGAACAAAACAAGATTTATGAAAGTGACTTCACTTGGATGGAAAAGGAACGCGAGAGGTCGCGGGTTCGAGTCCCGCATTGTTCATAAGTTTAGTTTTCAAATTTAATTTGTGTAATTAATCCCAGAAGTGAGTGTTATCACTTTAAAAAAATAACAAATTCTATACATATAAATATGAAACATAGAAATAAGAGAGAAAACAAAAATAACTAATGACACTTTGGATATAAGAAATACTACCGATTATTATAATATATTGGATATATTGAAATAATAATGTGATTTAATCTTTGCACTATATTTACACTGTTTTAAAAACGTTTAATATTTTTTTTTTATTTTTTTTATGGAAAAGGAGGACAAACGAGCTTACGGGTCATCTGGTGTTATGTGATCACCGCCGCCCACATTCTCTTGCAACACCAGAGGAATCACAAGAGCGTTGCCGGCCTTTAAGGAAGGTGTACGCGCTTTTTTTGAAGGTACCCATGTCGTATCGTCCCGGAAACACCGCACAAGGAAACTCATTCCACAGCTTCGTAGTACGAGGAAGAAAGCTCCTTGAAAACCGCACTGTGGAGGACCGCCACACATCCAGATGGTGGGGATGATATCCTAACTTGTGGCGTGTCGTGCGAAGTTAATAGTTACTTAATGATATTTCAATAAAATATGCCAGTCTTAAAAATACTACAATAATTATATTTTCTTTGATTAACGCGAGTGTTATACAATAAAACACTTTTAAAGGATTAAAACTGTCCTTGACTCATTTCAACCGCAGTTCTCACGAAAACGACACGAAGCGTCGGATTAACTTAAATAATAATAACATTGAAATAAGAAAGAAAGAAAGAAAAAAAGTTTATTTATATAGTACAATAAAACATAAAACAAAATTGAGAAATATTATTTTCTATACGTCACAAAATGGTCCCAACTTAGCATATTTTCTGGTTTGAAAACCAGCGCTGGTCTTCCGTTGGGCCATTTGGTGACGTCGCCTTAAAGATAATTATTATACTCGTATAGTAACTAATGCGTAGACTGAGTAAACAAGTTAATGTATTAGCTTGTCAATTTCTGATGTTTCTAAAGTTCTGACTGACAAGTTGACAACTCTGTCAAATGACAATCTGAGTTCAAAACATTAAAGTAATAATATGTGATCACAGATCAGTTTACAATTTTCATTATTTATTCATTATTGTTTGTTTTTGAATGAAACAAAAATATATATATATAAAAATATTAACTTATTAAAAGTAACCAGCAATGTAACTTTTACACAAAATTTAATGTAAAAACGAAGTTGCAATTACATGCGGCTTAACCCTTTAAAAAGTGTTTTATTTAAACTACAATTTTTTTATAATTATGCAACATAGCCTCTAAGTACACTGCATTGATTAATGCGATGGTGGTTCAATGGGCCCGCATGTCGATAATGATTGTGAACTTACTTTCACTTTACATGACAATACGAACATAAAATTAATGATATTAGATTAGAAGTAATTATATTAATTACTTTACACAGTGACGACTTCAAAGCCTATTGGTTGATAACCCTGACCTGACTGTCTGACTACACTAGAGATCTCGGGGTCGAATTTTGGTACGAGCTAAGGCTTTGTAAGACAAAAATCTTAATCTATTTAAATAAAAATGAATTGCTGTTCGTTAGTCTCGCTAAGACTCGAGAACGGCTGAACCGATTTGGCTATTTTTGGTCTTGAAATATTTGTGGAAGTCCAGAGAAGGTTTAAAAGGTTGAATAAATATGAAAATACTCGGAATTAAATATAAACAACAATTTTGATTTTCCTTTGATGTGTCCCCAGTCGTTCAGAAATCAAATAAAATTTATAGTTTTAAATGAATAACTAACTAGAATTTTTAAAACTTTCTAATTTTCTCAGGAGGTAAAAATTAAACTACCTTAAAATACAGGTACACTTAAAAAAAAAGGTTTCCTTTTGTTTGTTTTAAGTCTATTTTATACAAAAGTTTAGGTCTTTTATTTATCCACTGAGGCAGTATGAAGTCTGCCGGGTCAGCTAGTATAATATATAAATTCAGTGACATGATGTTTGTTTCCAGTAAACTCCTAAACTATTTAACGGATTTTAATGAGGATTACTTCTGCAACTGCACTCCAGTTTAGTCCAACTTGAGAGATAGGATAGTTTTATTTCGATTTGGGACCCATAATTATTCTTAGACGCTTTATTAGCTTCATCTGTATGTATATTTGTTTGTAACCCACTCTTTTAGGCACGATTTATACCCAATTTAAACGGACAGATTTCGTTCAAACGTCGTAGATTTATCGAGGACCAATGACAATACATTAATTTGATAAAATTATTCCAATTTTCAATTTGCAAAATAAGATTTTTGTTAGTTTACATAATTTTCATCTATCGTCGATTACGGAGGAAATGATGTTAATTTTAATTAAATTTTATTAACAAGCATTATCTTTAACCGATTTATCTAATATTAAGAAATTTTGGAATATTAGTACTTGTCAGAGAAATCTGTGCTTTTAAGCGTGTTTTTTAATTTTTTTTAACTATTATTATTTCCAATATTTATTTTGTATGGACATATTTTACATGAGAGAATTTATTGACGCACGGTTCGACAGTTCTGCTGTGAAACAATTTCATTGTAACAACAGGAAGCATATTTTACGAAATAATTCTTGATGTTCTAAAATAAAAACAATTTGTTATGTTTTTAGTGATAACTTTCACTTCTAGGATTAAAACATAAATAAAATATTGAAAACTAAATTTTATGAACGATGCGGGACTCGAACCCACGACCTCTGGCGTTCCGTGCCAGTGCTCTGCCAACTGAGCCAACCGTTCGAGTAACGTATCGTCATAAAATCTTGTATGCTTTGTTCAACTTTCAGGATGTGGCTTCATCTCCAGGACCTACTTTACAGTTGATAGCCTGCTCAATCCCAATAGTTGGATATTAGCATATTGACAAATTCATTAAAACAGTATTTTATTTATTATGTATACAATGTCTGTCGGGTCAGCTAGTGAATTTATATTATTTTTATAGATTAAGTATGATATCTTTGGATGTCTGCTTTGTTTTTTTTATTAGAAAAAACGAGACAAGCAACCTGGTGGTAAGTCCTACGCTCTATTACAAGTCAGTGCCACTTAGGACTCATTAAGAAACCCAAAATTTTAAGCGGCATCGTAATTGCGCTGATCACTTTAAGACAAGATGTTACTTAGTGCCATTAGCCCAGTACTTTCATTAGCTACGGCACACTTTAAACTAAAACACAATAATGCTTGCTGCTTTACGGCAGAAAAAGGCACCTAGCTGGCATTTTTTTCAAGGAAGTCATGATATAAAAATGACATGATAATGTTTTTTTATTACATTAAGGGACGAGATGAGCAACCTTCAGTTGATGGTATTTGATACGCCCTGTCCATTACAATGCAGTACTACTCAGGATTCTTGAAAAACACAAAAATTCTGAGCGACAATACTATTGTCTCTACTCGTATTAATAGCTCTCGTCACCTGAGACATTAGATGTTTAGTCTCATTTTCTCAGTAATTTTACTAGCTACGGCGCCCTTCAGATCGAAACACAATAACGCTTACACATAACTGCTTCACGGCAGATAAAGGCGCCGTTGTGTACCCATAATCTAGCCGGCATCCAGTACAAAGGAGCCTCCCACTGGTTTCTTATGTTAATCTGAATAATATGTTTATAACAATATCATTGATTACCAAATCAATATGAATAGAAGGTATATATTTATACAAATCGTCACTATGTTATGTTGCATAAAACCATCCAATGATAAGCGATAACGAGAATCCAGAGAGCTTCACTTTTAAATACAAAATGTATGTGGGTGGTTGTTTTCTCTTGTTTGCCTTACTAATGTCGATATTACCCTTGTGTAAGTGTTTTCGTTAGTAAAATTATTTATTATTTACGATGTTATTGAAGAAAATATAGTGTTCTGTTTAAGTGTGCATTTGTTCCAGTGTATTTAATTATGTGGAATAATAAACGAGTCTGTGGATATTCTAAGTAAACGAGATAATATTACTAATATTCTGAAATTTAGAAAATCTTTAATAGTAAAAAACCCGATATTATTTTATATGTTCTGTATTCTAGATTGTTATTAATGTATAATTTAAAATGATATCTTTTGTATTTATTAATGTATAATTTAAAATGATTATCTTTTATATTTATTAATGATTTATTTATTCGGAAACAGATATTATAATATTTAAAATATAATTTAGGTTACATTTGTTAATAATGTTAGTAAAACTAAAATGTAACAACTGATAAAAATATAAATTAAAAATTAATTAAGAATAATTTACATTGTCGTATCTCAAAACCCAGTGTATTGAGTGCCGATTTGGCAATTTTATCTATTGACTGACAAACTGAAATTTATTGGCAATGTCTAAACCTAAGTCTGATTTCATTTGTACGAGTAGTTATTAATATCTAATGTTTGTAGTAAGATCTATCATGTCGATTTATTATGGTTTGGCATATTTTAAATCATCGGCATATAAAAACATGTTGCAGTTCTGGATAGCATTAGCAATATTATTATTATATATATAAAATGGGCTTTGCTCTTCCGTTGAGAACTAAACAAAACTATCAAATTATCATTTCGTAACTTGTTTGCTTGTTTGTATTTCAGTATTCGCACAAAGTTCATCAACTACAGATACTCAAAACGAACGTCACATATTGCCACTACTTGGATACTTACGAGGTTACAAACTGGGCCAAGAATTTGCTCTTCAACTGCCTTCATTTGTTCTTTCACCAGTAGTTTTTCTAGGATCTGCAAATCAAGGACAAAATGTTAAAATATCTGATAGCGAAAATAATATCGACGAAAAAGAAAGCACATATCAATTAATTGCTCCTACTAAACTTATATTGGACACTAATACTGAAACTTTAATAAATAATGTAAAAATTATAAATCAACCTGGAAATTATTCCGAAGATGGAAGCAGCACAACTAAAAGTGATACTTTTCGTCAAAATATTATTGATAGCAATAGCACTATGATGGAAACGAATAACACAGATTCGACAAATACCATTGAAGATAATGTAACAGAAAGTTTACCTGAACTATATCCTACAGCAGCTTATAATAATGAAAACATAAATAATTTGACTATAACTGAATCACCTGTGAATAATTTAACTATTCCTAATCAAGACAATAAGTGGACCAACTTTTCCTCACAAAATGAATTCTCCCGGGGAAAAGGAATGCAAACAGTTTGGGGGAGCTATTTACCACCGTACCATCAATTATCAAGTTATGACAGATATCCATACCCCGCAGCACTATATCATGACTTAGTGCAAGGCCTGTCAATAACAACCGATTCAAACAACGTTGGGTATTCCAACACTCAATATTCAAACGTAAATAATAATTGGCAAAACAGTCAGCATTCTTCGCAGTTTCGACCTTTAGCAGGCTTGTATTATGATGGATATTTACACAAACCTTTAAATAAAAAATCTGGCTTCGTACCATATCTCAATAATTATTACTACTAGGCAGTGAGAATATTGTACTTACTTTATTATTATCATTGTCTTTACCAGAGACATTAAGAATTATTACAACGATACCTCAATACCGATCATAAATTTATGCACAATCGACAATCAAGTCATAAATCCGAAAATGTTTTGCAGTATGTGTTATTAGAGCTGTTACCATTATAACTTTACTGGCTCTTCAATCACAGTCAAAATAGACTAATAAACCTGGGTCATCTTTTGTGTATCAGTTCATGTGTACATGACATTATGTTTGAAATGTTACCAAATAAAGAATTTTCTCCTTCTGTTATACCTGTATAATCTAAAATTTGATATACTGTTTATATCTACATAAGAGTAACTTCGATCATGAATGTAACAATTTTGTAAACGAAATATAATTCAGCTCTCATGCATTTTTCTGTTATGGAAATATTTTTTGAACCAATTTTGATGCATTAAGAACAGTTGAATTATTTGAGAGTACAAAAATCTGAAATGTTTTATTATGCTTTGGTTTTTCTTTTTTTTCTTTTTAATTAATATATTGTTATGTATTTTATTCTTTTATGCATCAGTTATTGATTATAGTTTTTAACTCTTTATGTTACAATAATAAAATACATATTATTTATTTAATAAATAATTTAAAAAAATGTTTTACATATTTTTATGTTAAGTACCTATATTTGTTTTTAATTTTATGCTAGAGTAGCTTTTATCCGCGACTTTGTCCGCGTTATAGTCTAAATCAGATATCGAAGAGGTTTTAATGAATAAATCAAGATCATATTTTATAAAAGAGGAAGTTGACTGACTTTTTGATTCGCATCAGATAGATCAACGTTTTGCTGTCGTAAAAAAAACGTGTGCAACAGTTGCTTGTACGATTCAGAATTGAGATGAAAGTGTACCACGCTATCTAGCGAAATTTTGAGGAAACTTGAACAAATTGTTTGCACTGATATTCTTCCAAGAAAACACGTTGTTCCATACAAACTTTGCAACCCCTATTCACCCCCTGAACGATTGAATTTTCAAATATCATTTCTTGGTTCATACTCATAAAAATGTTGCCTTTAAGGAATATTTGTGTAAGACTTAAGAGTTTTAGACAAAGCGATTTAAGCTGTGCGGTGATTAATCAGTCCGTCAATTTCTGCTACTGTATAATATAGCTCTTACCCACGGCATCGCTCGTGCAAGTTTACCTTAGAACTTCATTAATCTTTCTTTAAAGGTACTTTTTTAAAAGATCTCTAACATGCTCACACATTGCTGTTTACAAACATTTGAATGTAATTTTGAAAAATCCTTCCTTAGTGGATGACCACGTCATAAGAGGAATACGTATGCGATATTTAAATTTCTAGCCTTAGAGTTTGGCCTGCGCGTTTATTCAAAACTTTGATCCCCAATTTACCCTCTTAGCGGTTGAAATTAATAAAGCGGTAAAATAAGTAACTCATTATTTTTGCTGTTCTCAAATCAAACCAAATTTTATGTAAATCTTATGTCTAAGTAATAAAAACTTTAATACAAACCCTTAACTCCTATTTCATCCCCTTGGGGGTGAAATTTTCTAAAATCCTTCCTTAGTGCACACCTACATCACTTAACAAATATTTGTACAAAATTTAATGGTTCTCCCATGCTGGGTATGGCAGTTTTAGCTCTGCGTTGATCAATCACGTACTTTTATATATATTTACTTATACTATTGCTTGATAAATACATATATTATAGCTTGATGAGGAATATCAATTTCAATAACATCAATATTCCAACTTAGTCGGTACCTGTCACCAATAATGTCCCAAATAAATGATTGAAGAATTGGATATAGGATGCCGAAAGTTTTACAAAGGGATCCCTTTTAAAGGTTAATATGTTAAGCTTCGTCTATACCACCTGAATACTAAATACAATGTTTATGAGCGGTTCATTCCCACTTTATATTTTATTTTTTATGTTACTGTTAAGAATTGCTTCTAATCTAAATCTATATTAGAGATTTCCACCTATATATTGACTCTCACGATACCTCGTGAACCATAAGGCATAGAGATTTGAAATTTGGTAGGAATATTTCTTTTGCCGAGTAGAGGCCAAGATGGGACTTTATGAAATTCCACCCGAAAGAGTTTTTTTTTAAATCATGAACAGAACAACGGCTGTCGGGTCAGCTAATAATAATATAAACTATGTAAAAAACTAATTGCATATTAAGATTAATAAATATAAGGTGTTTTTTTATGCAAAAGGAGGACAAACGAGCCTACGGATCATCTGGTGTTAAGTGGTCACCGCCGCCCACATTCTCTTGCAACACTAGGAATAACAGGAGCGTTGCTGGCCTTTAAGGAAAGTGTACGCGTTGTTTTGAGGGTGTCGTTGAGGTTGAATGTCGTATCGTCCTGGAAACACCACATGATTCTTTAGGAGATCATCATGTAATCATGATGCATCTTTCCTTGTATATGTGAAAAATTATTCAAAATTATTTAAGAAAGTATGTACTATTGCTAAGTCAATGCATATTAGAGAAATAATTAAAAATGTTTCAAATAAAATAAAAATGACTTGGAAAGTTATTAACTGGGAATCTGGAAGAGCGAAAGACTGCAAGTCTGAATATAATCTAATAATAAACAATACAAAAATTCACTCTGAGCAGGAAGTAGCTTCTGCTTTTGAGAAATTTTTTTCTAACATCCCAGTTTCCATCTCAAGCAACCTTGTCTCCTCCACCAGTGTTGCCGAGTCACTTCTTTTGGAAAATGTTAAGGAATGTAAACAAAATTTCAAATTCAGTGTTGTTAGCCCAGCAGAAATAATTAAAACTTTCAGATCCTTAGAAATGAAAAAAACTGCTGATATATGGGGCATATCTGTAAAAATAATAAGTTCTGTTATTGACGTCATAGCACCATATCTAGCACTAGTTTTTAATAGCTGTATTGAACATGGCGTGTTTCCAGACCTTCTGAAGTATAGTAAAATTACACCAATATTTAAATCGGGACTCACTTCTGACCCGAATAACTATCGCCCTGTTTCGGTGTTGCCGAACCTTAGTAAAATTTTAGAAAAAATTATTTTAAGCCAAATGCTTACTCACTTTAACAATTATAAGTTACTTCATATAAAACAATTTGGCTTTACTAGGGGACGCTCGACTACGGATGCAGGTGTTGAACACATCAGGAATATTTTTGAGGCCTGGGAGGAATCAAAGAATGCACTTGGTATCTTCTGTGATTTATCTAAGGCTTTTGATTGTGTTCAACATTCAACGCTGGTCAGGAAGCTATGCCACTATGGTATAAGAGGATCTGCACTCGATCTTCTCATCTCATATTTAAATAATAGGATTCAGAGGGTCGAGGTGAATGGCAGGAGATCTCCTGGGACTCCTCTCGGTATGGGGGTACCACAAGGGTCTATTCTTGGACCCTTCCTCTTCCTAATTTATATAAATGATCTACCTAACCTTGTAGAAAAAAAACACAAGGTGGTATTGTTTGCGGATGACACTTCACTTATATTCAAAGTGAAACGAAGCCAAGTTTTATATGACGAAGTAAACAATGCTCTATCTGACATCGTGTACTGGTTTAGCGCCAATAACTTATTGTTAAATAATCATAAAACCAAATATATTAAATTCAATGCACCAAATCTCAAAAATGTAGATGCGAATATTTTATTAAATGGAGAGGTGGTAAAGCCAGTGGGAATCTGCTATATTTCTTGGCATTACTCTTGATTCCAAATTGCAGTGGGGCCCCCATATTGAAGGATTGGCGAATAGGCTTAGTTCTGCAGCATATGCGGTTAAGAAAATCAGACGGTTTACTGACATAGATACGGCGAGATTAGTATTCTTTAGTTATTTTCATAGTATTATGTCCTATGGTATATTGTTATGGGGCAGTTCGGCCGATATTAATACTATCTTTGTGCTGCAGAAGAGGGCTATTCGCGCGATTTATAACCTAGGTCCTAAAGAATCATTAAGAGAAAAATTTAAAGAAATAAACATTTTGACTGTTGCTTCTCAATACATTTTTGATAATGTTTTGTATGTTCATAAGCACATTGAGGAATTTTCTAGAAACTGTGACATTAATAATGTTAACACGAGGAACAAACATAAACTTGTTATGCCCACTACTCGGTTGGGTCGAGTTAGTAAGTCTTTTGTTGGGCGATGTATATGCTTCTACAATATGATCCCAGAAAATGTACAAAACAAATGTGTTACGAAATTTAAAAGAATTGTTAAAAAACGTTTGTGTGGGAAAGGTTATTATAGCATAAACGATTTTCTTAGTGATACCACGGACTGGGATTAAAGCGAACACCCTCAGGCTCTTTAATTATAAATGTTTATTGTACGATATTACATTGTAATCCATATTTTATATAAAAAAAGCCCGCTGAGTTTCTTGCGCCCATTCTTCTCAGGTCTGAGGCAGTCTCTTTTGAATGGGTGGTAGATTTTGACGTTCAATAAGTGATTATAAATCCTATTTTGAATAAAAATATTTGAATTTGAATTTGAATTTAAGACGAAGATTTTCTTTCTGAATGATGGGAAGAAGTGGATGAAAAAAAACTGCAAACTAATTATTCTAGTTCTATTAGTAATGTAATTAATTATACTATTCCAGACTACGTGCTTAAAACACAGTTCTTTAACACTCAATCTTTACATAAGCAATTATTTCGCTATTGTTTCTTGTTGTTGCAAAAAAAGCATGCCTATATGTCAGAAAGTAAATATGCTTTGATCTAGATGTCTGTTTTAGTATATTATTTGATATTGGATACTATATTATAACACTAGAAATAAGGAATTGCTTGTGACTAATTCTGGTAGGCTACATAAGATTCTTAGCTTTAAGGGTAAATGTATACATTTATATAATAAAGTCCCAGCTATTGTTCAGGCATTATCTATAAATAAATTTAAATGTTTTATAAAAAAATGGCTCTGTCGTAAATCCAATTACTCCACAGCTAAGTGATCGGACAGCCTGGCACTAGATTATGATTATTTTATAGCAAAAGCAACGACAGTACAATATTGTATATTTTTATTAAAAAGAGCGCAAAAAAATAATGGTGGGAGTTTCTTGCGCCACTTTTTCTCTCTCAGAGCGCCATTTGTTTCCGAAACGGTATCTAGTATATTAGAAATAACATCAAAAAGAATCCTAAACCAATCAATTTTGAGAAAATAAATGCCTTTTTCCCTGTTATGCCTATTATAATAGATTGACCCGAGCAATTAAAAAAAATAGTAAACTTAAAGTCCAGTACGACAAATATTTGTACAAAATCATAAATTTATGTTTACGTCTTTTGTATTTCAATCCTCATCAACGCACATCACTAGTCATTTCCTACTTGTGGCGAGTGAGTAGAGAGGACATTGTTCTGTGTCCATAGATCATTCGCCCGAGCACCGTCATCAATGAAATAACGCTTAAAATACATAGCCTACAAATTATCGTCATATATTATTTATGAAACGTACGCTCATGACATCCCATTATTTAATAAAAATGTTAACAAGAACAGATTGTAAATAATTTTAAAGATAAATTATGCATACACTATGTAAGTGTAGGATTACAAATGAATGCTACCAAAACCAAAATAATGACAAACAGCATCAAATTACCCATCAGAGTCAAAGAAAACAGTATAGAATATGTTAACAGCTACATCAACCTGGGTGAGCAGATATCATTTAATAAAACAAATAACGAAGACGATGTCGAACGCAGAACAAAAATAACCTGGAAAAAATTCTGGTCGCTCAAAGAAATCTTAAAAGGAGACTGTTCGCCGAATTAAAAAAAAACAGTATTTGATACCTGCATAATACCCTGTTTGTTATATGGCTGTCAAACATAGGGTATTCACCACAAGAGCTAAACAGAAGATCAGGACAACACAAAGAGCCATGGAGCGAAGCATATTAAAAATAAGGAAAATACACAAAGTCAGAAGTGAAGAAATTAGACAAAAAACTAAGGTAACTGATGCCCTCGTGCAAGCCCTTAAATTGAAATGGCAATGGGCTGGTCACGTAACTCGCTATAAAGACAGCAGGTTGACACTCAGAATCACGCAGTGGAAGGGACCTAAAGGAAAACGACGAGTAGGCAGACCGAAAAGTAGGTGGGCTGATGAAGTAATGGAAATAGCCGGGAACGACTGGCAAATAACGGGTAAAGACAGAGACGCGTGGAAAAAGTTGGAGGAGGCCTTCACCCGAGGAGGGGTTCATATCCAAATAAATAAATAACCCATACAAATAAGTAACACGTACTAACATATAGATATTAAGAAAAATATAAAGTAACACTAAATAACAACATTTGAAATGTACATATATTAAGGATATGAAATAAAAAAAGGCTTTATTATTTATTATTATTATGTAAGTGTAAGGAAACACGTACTTCAATATTAACTAAAAAATCAGTGAACCAATACTAATAGTAAATAACCAACCCCAGAAAAAGCCAGAGTATTTCGATATTGAAAGAAATCAGAGTCTATTAGAATAGTCGCGTTATAAATAGGTACAATTCACACACTTTGTTAGAAGCCCGACGAGACGTCCTCTAATCGTTTAACTCACACTCATCACAAATAACACACCTACAATAATACTACACACAAATAGTCACACACTTATACACTTACATACATTCACACAAAATTACATACACACATACATATCGACGGCGAGTGCGAAGTCTCTTCAAACCTAGAGTTATTGGACTAACAGTTATTTAGATCGTAAGTGATCTTCTCTCCATCCAGCCTTGCGAGCAGGCGAGGTTCGAGTCTCCTTGTCTCCGAGCCTTCGCCCGGCTTGGCTGCAAAAACCTTTAGGGCACTATCATCCCAGAGGAGGTTTTTAGTCGCTAGGGGGTGCTTACACCCGAGCCCGACATATGGGCCCCGTATTTTCCTTCTCTCCTAAAAAAAAAACCACTAGTCATTTCCTACTTGTGGCGAGCAACGAGAAATTTAATCGAAATTAATAAGCGATAAGATCTATCCTGGACATCGGCGAGGCAGTTTTTGAGTCACGAATTCTTTGACAAGATTGTTTGAGGATACTTTTATTGTGTCGGTGACTGTATTATTGTTAGTAACTTGTTTAACTGTGAGGATCTATTAATTGGCTACTCGTTACTATTAGACTTTTGTTAAAAATGTTGTAAGCTGCTGGTCTTCCTATCTTGATATATATATATATATATATATCTTTTGTGCGTCTGTTGTAACTGATCTCCTCCTAAACGGCTGGACCGATTTTGATGATTTTTTGTGTGTTCCAGTGAATTTGAGATTGGTTTAGATTCTCAATTCCGTCTATATAATATAATTCTCCTGCTCATGTGTATGTCAGTGAACTAGTCCTAACGGCTGGACTGATTTTTAAAATTTAAGACGTGTGTACAGGACAACGTCTGCCGGGTCCACTAGTCTTAATATATATAAATCCAGTGTCATGATGTTTGTTTCCAGAGAATGAATGAACTAATGAATTGATTCTAAGGGGGATTACTTCATGGAGTGCAGATTAATTCAACTTGAGAGATAGAATAGTTTTTATTTTTATTGGACCCATATGGGATCCATAATTATTATTATTACCAATATTTGTTTTGCATGGACCCATATGGGACCCATAATTATTATTATTACCAATATTTGTTTTGTATGGACATATTTTCTATGACGAATTCATAAAAAACAGTATTTTATTTATTATGTACAGGACAACGTCTGTTGGGTCAGCTAGTTAAAAATAAATTAATACATATATGCTATCATCAAAAACACAATAGCAGTCACAACAAACATATTATGATTTATATCTGTTTGTTTTTCAAATTAAAAGCACGACATCTGCTGTTATAAACATAAACTTATAATAGGGCGAGTCAAGACTGCAAAGACACAAAGAAAAGTTTGCAAGTGGACTTCCAGTCGAAAGTACTATAATAATTCCAATAGAAGCAGCAATGGAATGCTTGTTTCGCAAAATTTACTACAAAGTATGTTCTGGTACTTGGTAGTTTGAAAGAATTATTTTGCAACAATTTGGATGTCGTTTTCAAAGTTTTCGGGGGTGCAGAAAAAAGAACCTGTAACCCTTATAGGATAACTCAAATGTCTGGTTTGTCTGTTTTGCTTTTTGTTTTGACATTTTATTTGTACATATTTTTTAAGATACCTACATTAAGAGCTCCCGAGGGGGCAAGATACTTAATAATAACAGACAGTTTCAATGTATGTTACTGGAAACCCCCAGAATGGCTTAATGGATCACAATGAAATTTGGCACAGACATAGATTTAAATTTACGGTAGGATGGATTCGTTGTATGTATCACAGACTAGGATCAACATGTGTTTTGGTCAACACATCAAACCTTTTCACGCCAAAGAAGATGCGTTCAGTAAATTTTCAAAATAATAATAATATATTACTGATATTATCCGAGTTAAAAGGTCACGTTGACTATAATGCTTTTTCTGAAATACTGTAATTTTTGAAGTACCTACAAATAGGCACATCAATTGTACTATATTAATAAACAAACTGACCCCACAGACGTTGTTCTATTCATCATAAAAAAAAATCAAATAATTGTATAATCTAATAATTCCGCTCATAGCCGACCTCTACTCCACGAAAGGAATATTTTTGTACCAAATTTTAAGTTTTTTGTTACGAAAATATGGGACAAGACGAGCAGAACGTTCAGCTGATAGTTATTAATACGCCATGCCCATTACAATGCAGTGCCGCTCAGGATTCTTGAAACACCCGTAAATTCTGAGCAGCACTACAATTGCGCTCGTCACCTTGAGACATAAGATGTTGAATCTCATTTGCCCAGTAATTACACTAGCTACGGCGCCCTTCAGACTGAAACACAATAATGCTTACAAATTACTGAATCACGGCAGAAATAGGTGTCGTTGTGGTACTCATAAACTAACCGGCATCCTGTTCTATGGTTCCGGAGATATCATATTAATTGAATTCATAGGTTGAAATCTGGTATAAAACTATAAATATATAGTCATCAAATATCAAACCATGAAGTCATTTTACAAGTGTATCAACAAAATATTTAAAGTGTTTCAATTAATTAAATTGCTTATTGAATCCTTTTTTCAAAGGCATTTTAATGATTCATCATTATTTTAATTATATTCAGTTATTTGTGTTTTAATCCTAGAAGTGAGGGTTACTTTGAAAACATAACAAATTGTTTATGATACGTCATGTTTATCTTTATTATTACGGTTGTGTAAGCCCCATATGTACGCGCCCAAATCTGTTACGTAATGAAATCTAAGCTCAGGAATAAGGAGGATTAACAAAACCATTTCCTCTCGCACCCCAAATCGGTACATATGATTTATTTTGCGGGGGTGAGTATCAATATGATAAAGTAAACAATACACGAATTCGTCACATATTTTTTTTTCTATATCAATTGTCAGCAATACTATAATATTGATTACTTGATGTGTTAAAAACCGCTACCGTCATGTACTGCCATAAGAAATCCCAAGTAATTATAACATTAATTTAACTACTTAATGTGTTAGTACACATTTTGTATAATTATCACTATAATAAGAATTAACTATGATAGCATATTATATTCAGAACTTTAGTTAACTTGATTCGTG
>CATIXQ010000038.1:5923200-5950976 GCA_949711755.1 Leptidea juvernica
TAGACGGTCGTGCCCTATATAAGTCAGAGCGCTCAGTTCCAGGGAACATTTAATAGTGGTTGTAATTATTGTGAATTGTAACTGTAAAATACAGATATTTCAATTTTAAGTGCTTTTAAATTACCAACCACTTCTACACAATTAATATACACGGAAGACACCTAAGGTCACAAATAGGAATTATAAAAGCATTGAGGAATCAAAACATATGATGAAAGGATTGTCAAAAATTATTCACTGTTGAAATAAATATTGAGATTAAAAATAATATATTCAATATGATAAAAGTATATCATACATACACATCAACAGAAGAAATTTTAAAAGTGTAAAGACATTGTAAAGAGATCTAATCAGAAATGAGGAGATCCGTAGGTGAACCAAAGTCACTGACATAGCCATATGGTTGCGAAACTGGAGTGGGCAGGGCACATAGCTCGACGGACAGATGGCCATTGGGGCAGGAAAGTCCTCAAATGGCGACCACGAACCGGAAGACGTAGTGTTGGTAGGTACCCCACAAGATGAAACGACGATCTAGTCAACATGACCGGAATATGTTGGATGAGGGCAGCGCAGGAGCGATGGTCATGGCGATCTTTGTCCAGCAGCGCACGTACGCGGTAATGTGTGAGCAATTTTGATTTGTCAACGTTAGCAAGTGGTAAGCTAGTTTTATATTCTAAATACTAACCAGCAAATTTTAAGCGTGGCTGACTGTCTACGACTTGCCGATAAAAATCAGTTACAGTAACAATTCAAATCTATTTTCTTTATTTATATTCCAATATCTTTGTTAGAGATACTCTTATCCCTTGCACGTATTGTTTGTCTAAGCGTTAGTATTTTTTTATGGAATAGGAGGACAAACGAGCATACGGGTCACCTGATGTTAAGTGATTACCGCCGCCCACAATCTCTTGCAACAACAGAGGAATCATAGGAGCGTTGCCGGCCTTTAAGGAAGGAGTATGCGCTTTTTTGAAGTTACCCATGTCGTATCGTCCCGGAAACACCGCATAAAGAAGCTCATTCCACAGCTTTGTAGTACGTGGAAGAAAGCTCCTTGAAAACCGCACTGTGGAGGACCGCCACAAAATCAGATGGTGGGGATGATATCTTAACTTGAGGCGTGGTCGTGGGAAGGTGGAATTCGGCAGCAGGAATCAGGTTAAACAGCTCTTTGGAACACTCTTCGTGATAAATGCGGTAGAAGACACAATGAAGCGACATCTCTACGCAACGCCAAATGATCCAGCCGTTCACACAGCACTGGATCCCCGCCAATTCAGGCTGGGCTACGTTGCACGCGGTAAAATGGTTCAACCTGATACTGGGTACGCCAGACCAGAGATGACAGCAATACTCCATGTGTTGCCGGACCTACGCTTTGTAGAGCGCTAGAATGTGGGCCGCCTTGAAGTATTGCCGTGCTCTATTAATGACCCCCAGCTTCTTTGAAGCCAATTTGGCTTTGCCCTCCAGATGGCCACAGAATCGGCAATCGCTCGAGATTTCGAGACCCAATATTCAGATACAAGGCGAGGCTTTAAGGGAAGTGTTGTCGAATTGCGGCGATACAGGAAATGGTGTTCTTTTAGTGGTAAACGCGCAAATTTGAGCCTTTCGGGGTTTAAATTGGACAAGGTTCAATTGACCTCATAGAAGAGAGGACTCGATAGAAGACACAAGTCTTTCCTGGCACTGGTCAACGATTTCCCGAGAGAGACCTGCATGGCCCCTGTATACGGCATCACCAGTGCTGTCGTCTGCATAGCAATGTATGTTGGAGGTGTCCAACATATCATTGATATGCAGAAGAAACATCGTGGGAGATAGCACACAACCTTGGGGCACTCCAGCGTTTACGGGCTTCGGGTTCGAGCAATTACCGTCGACAACGACCTGTATGCTGCGCCCAGTGAGAAAGCCGGAGGTCCACTTGCATAAGCTCTCGGGAAGCCCAAACGATGGAAGTTTTGAGAGGAGCGCCGTGTGCCATATACGATCAAAGGCCTTCGCTATATTCAGGCTTACTGCCAAAGCAAGTGGGAAACCCTTGTTTTCAATAGCCGTCGCCAATCCAACGAAAACAGAGCTCGCCCTACAGTTTTCTGTCTAAACTGTACTTCAGGCATAGAGCTCTGATACCGCGGGATTGTCGGCGGTGTTTTTCCGTTGTCGTCAAAAGTCGAGTTGGAGGCGAAAAGAGCGTACAAGTGATCGGCTTTCTCTTTTGCCGTATGGGCCAGGTTGTCATTCTTCATGTGCAAAGGCGGCATGGACGGCTGGTTAAAGTTACCAAGAGCAGTTTTCGACAACGACCAGAACTTGCGTGTTCCGGTCGGGTAACTGGAAAGCTGCTAGCCAATTTTGACGACGTGCTTTGACTTCGCACGGGCGATTTGCCGTTTTAAAAATCTGGAGGCACGGTTATATTTCCTCTATAGAACTTTGCAGTTCGGATCCTTTGAGCCCAACGCCGCAAACCAAGTTCGCGCCTGTTTTTTGCAGTCAGAAGCTGCTTTAACAGACGCATCGAACCAGGGCTGTGATCTGCCATCGATCGGTACTACAAAGCTTGGTATAAAAATATCCATGCCCTGCAGTATCACATAGGCTACTGCAACGGCGCAGGCACTAGGATCATCCGAAGGGAAACAAACTTTGCCCCAAGGGTAGGATGCACAAAAGGAACGCATCCTATCCCAATCTTCTGACTTTTAGTGCCAAACGCGGCGGGTCGCTGGTGGTCTGCGACGTTGGCGTCGGATAGGCTCTACACTCCTGACCAGGCAATGGTCGGACTTTCCAAGAGGGCCGTCGACAGAGACCTGGTAACTATCGGGATACACATCCCGATACGCAGTCAGCAGAAGATCCAATAAGGACGGCCTGTGGCTATCCACATCCGGGAGCCGCGTTGGCGACTCAACCAATTGGGACAGACCATACGCCAACGCGAAACTATGCACAGATCGCCCTGCGTAGTCTGTGGTACGTGATCCAAGCCATTCGGCATTGTGCCGGTTGAAATCACCCAAGACTACGATTTCAGCGGAGGGGATCTGTGCAAGCACGTCGTCAATTGTCGCTTGAACGCAGCCCATGACATGATCGGTTTCTGCGTTGCCACTATAGAATCTGTAGACACACGCATTGATGCGGACGTAGTATATTGTAAGACTATGGTATATATACGAAAGTCAGTCTGTTAACTGAAAGATGAACGAAATCAAGTTTCAATAATTATCACCGCGTTGTTACAAGTTTGGATTTTGATATGATGCGTCTTAGATAAAGGATTGGTCTTCGCTGCGCTCCGACTACATACCGCAGGCGTAGTCGCAAAATGCGGCAATGAATACTACGCCCAAGTGGGCGTACTCAAGCCAGTCTGGAACAAATTTTGACGTTAAACTTTGCTAATAATTGAAACTAAAATGCCGGGTTGCCGGGTAAATTCAGGTAGTAAAACTTTGTAAAAAGAATACTACAAAAAATAATAAAGACACTGGTATCATATATAATCAGAAAGTATTTTGTATTTAATTAATTTAAATGTAAAATATCAGCGTATGTTACAAAATTTAAAAGATGCACGCATACAAGGTATCTAGTTGGAGCATAGCGGAGACCAATCCTTAATCTAAGTGACGAGTTAATATTGATTTCTGGGGCGTGACATCATAATCGGGCACCTACAAGCATTTTCGCGCAATTAAAATAAATTGCTATAAAATACAATAACATCATACTTTAAATATGTTAATGCAATATTTAAAAATCGACATCAAGGTATGGGAGAAGATATGGAAAGACATATTTTTTCACAATAGTCATATACATTGCCAGAGCAGTATCATTCACCTGATTTCTGCCGCCGAGTTCCTTCGCATGATACGCCACTAATTAGTATATCATCCCCACCATCTGAATGTGGACTGGCGGTCCTCCACAGTGCGGTTGTCAAGCAGCTTTAATACATGTACTACAAATCTGTGGAATGAGCTTCCTTGTTCGGTGTTTCCGGGACGATACGACATGGGTACCTTCAAAAAAGCGCGTTCATATTTCCTTAAACGGAAGCAATGCTCTTCTCATACTCCTCTGGTGTTGCAAGAGAATTCTGGCGGAGGTTATCACTTAACACCAGGTGACCCGTACGCTCATTATCCTCCTTTTCCAAAAAAAGGGTGTGTGTACTTATGTATGCACGCAAAAATTAAAACTTCTTTGGCCTAACGAAACATAAATCAATAAAATGATTTATTCCTCATCCTATTCTACGATTTTAGAAAGAACAATTTTGTAAAAATCTTGCGAAGATAGCTTTGACAATTAATTATTAAATAATGAATTCGGTTGTATGTGCTTGAACCCTTTGCCTGTCCTAACAATGGATGAAGAAACCAAAAAAAAAAAACGAATGACGCAAACGTCAGAAAATTTTAAGAACCAACTTCAATCTGTTACTTTTGTGTTACATTGATGCACGCGCAACCTTGCAATGTTCCACACGAAGTTACATAAAATCCTCATTTAATTGTCAAATAATAATTCATGTCAGAAACTCAGAAATGACACGAAGTTCGTGAGTTGCCCATGAGCTTTATTTTATATCTGTTGGGACGCATTACCAAAGTTTTATATAAACAACTTTACGGGAAGGTAAACAAGTTTATTCAAACTTCCATTCTGACACTCCAAGGAGGCATTGAGAAACTTCTCGTGTTGTCAATTATGAAATAACTTTGATACATTTTAATTTCAGAGTAAGACTAGAATAAGCATTGCCGTTAGCTGCTGTCTCTACTGAAACGATGTAATTGTATTTCCGGTTAATCAAATTAAATCAAATCAAATCAAAATGAATTAAATCATGTAGGTCACGGAATCGATACTTAAGAATGACAAAAAATTTCTTTTCTTGTTAAATTTTTCCGCCACTTTGTATAGAGTTGGAGAAGTAGAAGAAGCAGCAAGAAACTCATTGCCACTCTTTTAAATCAACATTTAAAACTTCATCGTTTTACAAATCATTTCAATTACAATATAAATGTAAAGTGATGCAACAAAAATACTCAAACATCAAATAGTCAATATCTTACACGAGTAAGAAAATTTATTGAATTAGGCGTTACTTTGCGGAAATCCATAATTATACAAATTATTTAAGTTTTCTTGTTTTGTCTCGCCAAAATCTGGCACGAGACAACACCTCCTGAGGATGCCTCGTGTAGAGGCGAAACACGTGTCGAATTGTTTTAAAAACAAATATTGGCGGAATTAACACTAAAGAAAATTTAAATCATTTGTATTACATGAGTAAGTCAAAAAATAAATGTAAATTAATACAAAAGAGAAGTTATTGAGTATAGTAGTTTTATCATCCACACACACCGTAAATAAATATAGGTATTTTGTGGGTATTGTAATAGCAATTATAAAAAAATGTAAAGTCAAGTCAAAAAGTGTTATTTCCGTGATAAAGTGATGAATAAAGTGATTTTGATTTGATTTGAAATGGAGATATGGAAATGGTGACAATTTTATTTTTATCGGCTTTGTACTATCAACAAAAAATCAAACCTTCTATCAAGTAAAGGAAGCGTTTGTTTTTTTTTGTATTTAACAAATTGTTTAACTAATATGTAGTTACCTAATGACAAATAATTTATGGTTGTCGCAAAATAAGAATTCTAATGTAATGCTCTCAGCGTGATTTGTTGAAAAAAAAAGGTAAAAATCAAAGGTTTCCCGTACACAATCCCGGAAATTTCCATATCTAAATGGAAAACCGACCCGCCACAATCAATTTAACCTTCAATATCCTCCAGCGGTTTATACCACCTGTACAATAAATATTTATACTTCCGCTCCATTTCTATTGTGTACTTGTGCGAATAGAAAAAAGATTGAAACAAAAACATATTTCTTTTGATAGTACGGTTGTATTAGACGCGTTTTGTTATTATGAATGTAGAGGATAAATAAATATCCTTATAAAGATGATAAGAATAGTTTTCCGAAAGGCTTACCAACTAAATAAAGATTATGATTATTTTATAGCAGTAGCAATGACAGTACAATATCATATATTTCGCTAAAAACAGCGCAAAAAAAGAATTTAAATTCAAATATTTTTATTCAAAATGGGATTCAAAATCACTTATTGAACGTCAAAAACTATTCCATTTATTAAACTATTTCTAAAACATTCCTATTAAACCCATTCAAAAGAGACTGCCTCAGACCTGAGAAGAATGGGCGCAAGAAACTCAGCGGGCTTTTTTTCATGTAAAAATATGGATAACAATGTGATATCGTACAATAAACATTTATAACTAAGAATTAATTACGAAGAATTAAGAAGAATAAAGAAGAATTAAGAGCCTGAGGGTGTTCGCTTTATTCCCAGTCCGTGGTGTCATTAAGAAATTCGTTTATGCTATAGTATATAGAATATAGAATGCTGGGAGAGTTTCGTGCGCCGTTTCTTCTCTCTAAGAGCGCCATTTCTTTCAGAAGCGGTAGTAGTATCTAGGATATTAGAAGCTAGCTGACCCGGCAAACGTTGTTTTGCCATATAATTTATTTTCAGTGTTCGACGGTTTTATCTCCGACGTATTTTACAAATATAACTACTATGAAAAAGTATTTTAATTTTTTGGGTTAATAAATAGTATATATAGGACACAATGACATCAAAAAGAATCCTAAAGGAATTAATTTTGAGAAAAGAAATGCCTTTTATGCCACGCGGTCGGTGAAAGCTATGAAATATAAAGCTATATGAGGCCCTTACACGAAAGAAAAACATGCATTTTATTATTATTCTTTGATCAACATTTTGTACGATCATTAAAGATATTAGTGTTATAATATGTAGCATGACGAATTGAAATTTAACTTGAATTTCATTTAATCGTGAATCTTTTGAACTTTTCCTTCTAATATCTATTCAAACACTACCACCGCACATGAAACAGATGGCAGCCTGAGAGAAAAATAACGGCTCAAGAAACTGTCCGGGTTTTCTTTTTCGCTTGTTTTTAAAAATAGTACCATAAATATAACGATGTACATAAGTAATTGCTAAGGTAATTCTAATCTAGTCCATTCACAGTGTCCATACAATATTAATTACTTTTTTAAAAATTTCCTCGTATAAGAGCACACTGCGGCGCGGTTGAAGCAGTTGGAAAGCATGGCAGTTGAAACTCGACACCACACGCACTTGATAATTATGCTTTCCTTATTGTGGAGTGGGAGGCTTCCTTGCACAGGCTCCAATGCCAGCTAGATTATGAGTACCACAATGGGGCCTATTTCTGCCTTAGGCAGCAGTATGCATTATCATTACTGTGTTTCGGTATGAAATGGGCGCCGTAGCTAGTGGGCAAATGAGACTTAACATCTTATGTCTCAAGGTGACCAGCGCAGTTGTAGTGCCGCTCAGAATTTTTGGAGAATTTCAAGAAACATGAATGGCACTGCATTGTAATGGGCAAGGCGTATCAATTACCATCAGCTGAACGTCCTGCTCGTCTCGTCCCTTATTTTCATATAAAAGAATACGGTAAGTAGTACAAAAAAAACATAATGCAAAAGAAAGTTTGCCTTTATTTCAATGTCGAGTCTTTAAAATGTAGCATATTTTCAATGATGTCGGCATTAATCGCTGGTCATGTATCATTCCTACCGCAGTATTTCATTTCCAGCCATTAAGAAGAAACTGAAACTACATTCTATCGTGAAACACTATATTCAATATCTGTGGCATCACATAAATTAAGTACTTTTATGGGAAATGTGAAGCAAGTTTTGCTAGTGGCAGCCAACTCATTATAAAATCAGATACGAACTGCCTTGTGACATTTATTTAAATACCAATAATATCAATTGCCTATATTGGCTTTTTTTTTTAAATAACTGATAAGGCGAGCAGGAGGTTTAGCTGATGGTAATTGATACGCCCTGCCCATTACAATGCAGTGCCGCTCAGGATTCTTGAAAAAAACAAAAATTCTGAGCGGCACTACAACTGCGCTTGTCACCTTGATACATAAGATGTTAAGTCACATTTGCCCAGTTATTTCACTAGCTACCGCGCCCTTCAGACCGAAACACAGTTATGCTTAGACATTACTGCTTCACGGCAGAAATAGGCGTCGTCATGGTACCCATAATCTAGGCGGGAGCCTCCCACTTTCCTTAATGAGATTATTCCTTTCTATTTTTTTTCTGATGCGTGATTTTAGGCCAGTTAGTTATAATATATACCCTGTCATTTTCTAAATGAATGAAAATCCGTTGTATAATATCAGAGATGTGCGCCAACAAACAAAAAGACAACAGACTGAATAGAATAACAAATCGCTGATCTATTTTCTGCTACTTTTGTTTTTTACACCACTCAATCGATTTTGATGAAATTTGGTATAGAGATAGACTAGAATCTTTCTTTAAATAGAATATGAAAGTTTATACCGAAGTTAATTATTGTGGAAGATAAAATAATAAAAATTTGTTTTTAGACAGATAATTTTTTTTTTTTTTTTCGAAATTTCGATCCAAATGAGGATGAAAATTGGTAACGAGGTCCTATCAAATTAGTATATATTTAACAATAACATTAAAATCTTGAGTATTATTTTTTAATTATTGTAATATTTATTTATTTATTTAGAGGGTATACAACTTACAGAGTTGAGAAACTCGTTAGAAATAATTATTAACTCGAATTCTGAGTAACAGTCCTGTTATCGAAAAATCATGACGCACCAACGCTATTCCATAGTACACTGGTAAAAAACTGATAGAATTAATTACACTTGAGTTTTATAAAATTGAAGGCTCAAATGAATATGAAATATAGAATGTCTTTTAAATCTGAAACCATAGAGAAATATGTAGAGACTTGTGTACATACTACCCCATAAGGACACTTCACACAGTTCTACTTGGTAGCCGAAGTTGTTGGAGCTATGATAGAGGTATATTACAATACTTCGTATGGTGCGTTAAAGAAAATATTTAAGTGTTTTTCTTTACTAATCGTATTCCGTATATTTTGTTAATTTAGAAGATAAATCTAGTGTTTTAGTATAAACTGAAGTGTTATTTACATTCAAGATATTTATTGAGCAATGGCTCTGTCATTATTAATATATAAATCTCATATATAAAATTCTCGTGTCACAATGTTAGTTACCTTACTCCTCCGAAACTGCTCTACTGATTTTTACCAAATTTTATATACATATTTAGTAGGGCTGAGAATCGGCTACTATCTATTTTTAATCCCCCTAAATATTAAGGGTACACCACCCCAAAAATTTTTTTTTGACAATTTTTATTTTATTATAATTCAGCATTAAAAAATACATACAAATTTAAATTTTCGCCCTTCTAAGATCTACAACTATTTTTGTATCACGATTTTTATAGTATTCTGTTCCATCCACCAAATCGATATAGGGTTGCCAGATGGCAATCTAATACAATAATTGCAGTAGAATATAACGATATATTTGGTAGGTCTGAGAATCGGTTGCATCAAAATTTTAATAATTGATTTTTTTGGATATGTTATATGGCAATTCGACGTTTGTTGTGTCAGCTAGTCTTATATATAAAATTCTCGTGTCCCGGTGTTTGTTATCAAACTCCTCCGACGGCTTAATCGATTTGTATGAAATTTGTGCGCATATCGAGTAGGTCTGAGATTCGGCCAACATCTATATTTCATATCCCTAAATGATAGAAGCACCCTAAATATATTTTTTATTTTATTTTACATATTTTTTATTTTTATTTTATTATGGTTCAGCGGTAAAAAATACACACTACTTCAAATTTTCACTCGTCTACAATAAACCTCTGTTTTTTAATCACCATTATTAAATATATTATTCTGTTCCATCCACAGATCCACAATAGGGTTGCAAGATGACAATCGTCTTTATTTATTATTGTAGTAAGATAAATTTTATGTACGATATTTGGTAGGTCTGAGAATCGGTCGTCATCTATTTCTTATACTTACCCCAAAATTTTTAATTATTGAATTTTTTTATTACTTTAATTTGCAATACAACACTTGCTTGTAAAATACTAGCTGACCCAGCTAGTATTTTACATTATACTTACCAATATATCAGAGGATGTGTAGTAAATAGTACATTAAGGTTTGTATTTAATTAGTTTTGACTTCTTATGACGGGGCATTATCGAACCATTGCATAGAATTCTAGAAATTTCGAGGTTTATAAGTAAACACACACTTTTTTTATTTAATAACAAATATACGTTGCCATTCACAACAGCAATTTTTTTAGGAATTTTTCAACAATAGAAAAGAATAGTATGAATTTTAGTGACTTTTTAGAACAAAAGCCACGTTGATAATACTGTCACAAAACATAATGATTCAAAACGAAAAATCTTGAGAAAAAGTAAATGAAATATTTAATGATTAATTTAAAGCATAAAAGTAGTTTCAAAGTCTTAACATGTCATATAATATAAGACGCTATTGTACACACATTATTTCATTACTCAAATATTAAAGCGAAACCTATAACAATGTATTTTCCCTGTAATTCAAGGCTTACAAAATCGTCCTATGACATACAATTTTACGTAAGTCTCTGTAACAAATTGCTATGAGCCATCTTATGAAGGAATTTAGCAGGCATTCATCCCTTGGGACAAATAGTTAGCCAACCCACTTAACCTATATTTCCTGGGCCCACCGACTCCCGGCTCAATTAAACATCTTATAGTTATTAAGTATGATGCAACTTTACTAAGAGATTATTTAGGTTTATGATTTTGTTTTTAATAATACACAACTTTTAATCGTAGTTCATTTGTTTGTATTGCACGACGTGTGCCTCTGCTCTCATAGGTTTGGTTATTACAAATTTACCCAAAGTGTTATTATTATTAGTAAATTATATATATGAATTTAACTCATTATTACTTTACATGAAATAATTTATATTATTTAAACATGACTCATATAATGGATGCAACACTTTACAAACTAATTTGTTATGTATATTACAGCCATTGCAAAATACTCAATTTGATTGAAAAGCGTGGCCGTTGAGTTTCTTATATGTTCTTCTCGCGAGCTCAACTTTTAACGAACATATGGCAAATTCTGTATAAGAAATATGTATAGTACCATCTAACATAATAATATGCATGTCATTTACAATCGTTTGTTTGTCAGCAAATATATACATAACTTTTTTAAAGTGTTAACCATCACTTGTGGGATTAATTACAAAAAAAACTATTTGTGTAATTAAATTCATTTCAATCAAATAGTGCTCGAATGGTAGAAGTGTTCTCCGCATGTCGGGTGCACGTGACGGGCCACTCAGGCAGACGCGGAACCATCGTCCTCTCCGTACGATACACGGTACCAACATACCAACTCGAGCTAGGATTTGCGGACACTCATTTGTTTCGTATTATGGAGAGATAATACACCATTAACAGTATCTTTCTCCTGAAGAAGGAAGGGAGGAAGGGTAAAAATATGGATAATATTCACCAGTGGGAGGCTCCTTTGCATCGGATGCCAGCTTGATTATGAGTACCATAACGGCGCCTATTTCTGCCGTGAAGCAGTAATGTGTAGGCATTACTGTGTTTTGTTCTGACGCCGTAGGCCGTAGCTAGTGAAACTACGGGGCAAATGAGACTTGACAACTTATGTCTCAAGGTGACGAGCGCAGTTGTAGTGCCGCTCAGAATTTTTGGGTTTCTCAATAATCCTGAGCGGCACTGCGTTGTAATAGGCAGGGCGTACAATTAACATCAGCTGTCGTCCTGCTCATCATTGTTTTCATAAAAAACGGGCCTCTTATAGAGCAAACTGGCAAACTTACGCTGCGTTTTCTCAATCATGAGGGTGTATTTATACTCATAGGGATCCCAGATGGTAGCACAATACTCAAATTTGCTTCGAACGTACGCATTAAATAATACCTTCGCTACTTTAACAACGCTAAATGGAGAAGCATTCGTCATAATGTATCCTAGTACTGTATTCATTGCATCCTAGTACTCTATATAAATGATTTGAGTTTTCTTTAGTGTTAATTCCGCCAATATTTGTCTTTAAACAATTCGACACGTGTTTCACCTCTACACGAGGCATCCTCAGGACGTGTTGTCTCGCCAAAAACAAGCGAAACAACACGTCTTGACGATTTGGATTTCCGCAAAGTAACGCCTACTTCAATAAATTTTCCTAGTACTCTGTTCATGCCCTGAAAACATTCCGATAATATCATATTGAGACCAAATTGGTTGCATTATCATTTTAAGTAATTATAATAATTAGATACTTATTGTAATGTTCATCGTTTGCTCACGAGTGAAACAACTAATCTTTACTATGTAGCACTACACCCGGACACGTCCACACGCAACCAATAGCCGATTAGTCATTAGAGCTGGCCTTCCGCTGTACTGTGCATTCATTATATAGCACTCAACGTCACACCGTTGACTATCATTGTCACTGTCGATGTCGTGACAGTGACAATGATAGTTATCACATACTCTGTTAAGACTAGATGTCAGTACACTACACTTATGACATTGATGAGGCAATTGTCAAATAAAGGACATTGTTCTTTGTCCATACATTATTCGCCCCAGCACAATATGTAAGGTTATATTTAAGCAGTCAATAACAAATATTTTATGCAACAACTAGCTGACCCAGCAAACGTTGTATTGCCATATAAAGTAATTAGAAAAATTTTGTAGTATAAAAAATTGGTGCAACCGATTCTCAGACCTACCAAATGTATAGCTCTACAATTATTGTATTCGATTGCCATCTTGCAACCCTATAGTGGATTTGTGGATGGAACAGAATAATATAAAAATCGCGATATAAAAATAGTTGTTGATCGTAGAAGGGCAAAAATATGAAGTTGTTTCTATTTTTTAATGCTGTAAAAATTGACAAAAATATAAAAAAAAAATAGGGGCGGACTACCGTTAACATTTAGGGGGATGAAAAATAGATGTTGTCCGATTCTCAGACCTACCCAATATGCACACAAAATTTGATGGGAATCGGTCAAGCCGTTTCGGAGGAGTTTAACTACAAACACCGCGACACGAGAATTTTATATATTAGATAAAACAAATTATATGATACAATAAAATTATTCTTAGATAGATTGATTATGTTTACACTAACGGTAAGCGTAAGTAAACGTACTTATAATATATTGACTAACAAGGCAATCAACCCCAATTATTAGTACCAACCACAGATATCCAGAGTATTTTGATATGGCAACAATCAGAGTGCGTTAGAATAGCCGAGTTATAGTTTAGACCATTTATACGTCTAGATTAACTATGACAGCTGTGAAAATGTTGAAAAAAACAGACATTAGAACTAAACTCTATTTTGAGCACTTCACGCACACTTAGACAAAGTGTCATACAAAATAAATGTATTTCGTATTTTTAACCTGACCAAGATATTTTTGATTAATTTTTTACTTATCTATCGTGTCAACTAATGAATGCCTATTTTTATTTTATTAATTCATGTTATTATTTCATAAATAGGTTCAGTATTTTATGACAAAATTGTTTCAGTTTTAACGTCGGTAAGGCGAGAAAATTTATGAAGGCTAAAAGTATACTATCGACTAAAGGTTTGTGCTTGTAATCCTAACGATAGTCTTTTAAAAAGTATTAATAATAATAAAAACCTCAATCTTAATGGAAGTCGGGGAATAAAAACCTGTAATAGCAATAGATTGTGGCGCTGCCAATATATCTTTATATACTGCAGTGGTGGAAACACAAGCTCTTGAGTAGAATTCTGTTGAAACGATACAGTCCCCTCGCGATAATGAAACCGTTAACAATTCAGTATCGGATTCGACACGGATATCTCGATACGTAGCAGAAGCCAATATAATTCAACAACACAACTTCAAGTGCTTCAAACACGCCTGCAGTAGCAAATTTATTCCTATTTACATATAAAAGATCACCCGTAACTGCAATAGTACCTATTATTATTTTTTGAATGAAAATAAGGTACGAGCAGGACGTTAAGCTGATGGTAAATGATACGCCCTGCCCATTACAATGCAGTGCCGATCAGGATTCTTGAAAGACCCAAAAATTCTGAGTGGCATTACAACTGCGCTTGTCACCTTGAGACATAAGATACTAAGTCTCATTTGCCCAGTAATTCAGACCGAAACACAGTAGTGCTTACACATCACTGCTTCACGGCAGAAATAGGCGCCGTTGTGGTACCCATAATCTAGCCGGCATCCTGTGCAAAGGAGCCTCCTACTGGTAAACACGAATATGGTATACAAAAAATATACTTTTAGTTCTATTTCCAGTCTATAAAGGCGACATGTGTCATTATAATTATCCTCACAAAATTTTCAGTTGCCTAAATAGATACTTATGAATTAAATTAATTTAATCATCATACAATGACGTAACGATTGCTTTAAGACAGTTAAAAGGAACAATCTAGTATCCAGGGGCGTGCATTACTTTTCTAGCAAGGTAGGCACTGTGTATCTAACTAGTCGTAGTTGAGCTTCAGAATATGTAACTAAGAGATTGCTTACCGTAAGTATTTAGTATCTAGCGTAAGGAAAAATCTTACTAGGTTGTTTAATGTTTGGTTATAAAATAACGGAACCAAATTAAACTAAATCAACTTAAACACTATATTTATTTGGATTCATAACGATGTAGGCACTGCCTAATTGCCTAAATGATATGCACGCCCCTGCTAGTACCAAGAGTAGGTAGGAGTAAGGTTATCTTTTTATTTATTCTTATTTTTATTATAATAAGGGACAAGACGTGCAGAACGTTCAGCTAATGGTTACTGATACGCTCTGCCCATTGCAATACAGTGCCACTCAGGATTCTTGAAAAAACCAAAAACTCTGTACGGAACTATAATTGCGCTGGTCACCTTGAGAAATAAGATGTTAATTCTCATTTGCCTTGTAATTTCACTAGTTACGGAGTCCTTCAGAACCACCCCAGAAACCATAATCTAGCCGGCATCCTATGCAAAAGATATAATAAGATATAAATATCTTTATAATAAAATAGATAAAATAATATATATACTCCATAATATTTACCTATACGATATTGTTAATATTTAAAAGCTTACTAAAACGTCGAGTTTTTCATATTTCTAATAACAGTTTTCCCATCCGCCATTACTTTTATTAATATCTTTTCAATCTCGATGAAAAATACCATTCGTGCGAATCAATCTAGAAAATCAGTCTCACTGCGGATAGCAGCATAAAAATAAAATACTTATTGAAAAATTGAGAAAACTTTGAAGCACAAACTGAACTAGAAAACAAGATTATAAGATTTATTCAGTTTGAATTTTGAAGATAAAATACGTGTATAATTATTGAGACTGATTTACTATTATTCATTTTGTTTGATACGCTATGATTAAAAGTATATTCAACCAATCCTCCAATATTCATCCCGTCATTATAAGAATCATTTACGGCCGTTCCCAATATACTATCAACAGATAGAGATAAAGTACTACCTTCTACTGTCAATAAATTGTCTTTAAATCAGAAAAGCTTAGGTTGATATAGAAAAAAAAAGAACTGCTGACATATTTAATAAAATGAACATCTTTTAGTAATCTTTCGTCTACCCAAAAGTATGAAATTTGGCAAATAGGAAAAACATTACGAAAAGAATATCAAAGAAGTTACGAAAAATCATTGATTGTAATCTACAATTTACATAATAGAATATATTTACGCTCAGGATTCTTGAATAGCCCTGAGCGGCATTACAATTGCACTCGTCACCTTGAGACGTAAGATGTTAAGTCTCATTTGCCAAGTAATTTCACTAGCTACAAGCACCCTTCAGACCGAAACACAGTAATGTTTACATATTACTGCTTCACGGCAGAAATAGGCGCCGTTGTGGTACCCATAATCTAGCCGGCATTTTGGTATAAAGCCCATTAAAGTTGAAATAGCTTTAATATAGTATTAAAACATAAATATATCATACATAATAGCTACTGTTGTACAACTGCAGTTACATATTTTGGAACAAGTACAGGAACACAACCAACGAGATAACATTCTCTAGACGGGAGTTCGGACGTTTGCCAATATTTGTCACATTCATAACAATGCGTATTCCTAACGCGATTGAAACTTAAATCAATATTTTTGCCATATTTTTACGTTATTTGTTTTCAGAATTGCTGCTAGTGGCTGTTGAAATTTGTTACTAGACGACATAAAGGGAGGCTCCTTTGCACAGGATGCCAGCTAGTTTATGGGTACCACAACGGCGCTTATTTCTGCCGTGAAGCAGTAATGTGTAACCATTATTGTGTTTCGGTCTGAAGGGCGCCGCAGCTAGTGAAATTACTGGGCAAGTGAGACTGTCTTATGTCTCAAGGTGAGCGCAATTATATTGCCGCGTTATTTGTGTTTGCCAAGAATCCTGAGCGGCACTACATTGTAATGGGCAGGGCGTATCAATTACCATCAACTGAACGTCCTGCTCGCCCCGTACCTTATTTTCATAAAAAAAAAGAAAATAAAGGCAATATTGAATTACTATATTTAATACACTACTTATTCATATTAAGCAAATCCGTAGAAAGGCCAATCTTATAAAGTAATTATGTATTAATGTTAGATATCTAATAAGTATTTAAGCACTGTTATATGATCAAATATTTAGATGTAAAGTTAATTTTATTCACATTGTTATATTTTGAAGATTATGATTGGATCTGTTCATATTAAACAATAAGATCAATAATTTATTTAAAGTGTTACTTTCTTGGCGATTTTAAATTAATTTTTTTGTTTTAATTTTTAATAATAATAACATAAACTTGTTATGCCTACTATTCGGTTGGGTCGAGTTAGTAAGTCTTTTGCTGGGCGATGTATATGCTTCTACAATATGATCCCAGAAAATGTACAAAACAAATGTGATACGAAATTTAAAAGAATTGTTTAAAAACATTTGTGTGGGAAAATTTTACTATAGCATAAACGATTTTCTTAATGACACCACGGACTGGGAATAAAGCAAACACCCTCGGCTTTAATTATAAATGTTTATTGTACGATATAACATTGTTATCCATATTTTATATTTAAAAAAAGCTCACTGAGTTTCTTGCGCCCGTTCTCAGGTCTGAGGCAGTCTCTTTTGAATGGGTGGTAGGTTTTGACGTTCAATAAGTGATTTTAAATCCTATTTTGAATAAAAATATTTGAATTTGAATCTTATTAGAATAATTAGTAGTGAAAATTTATAACTGGCCTTCAGTATTAAATATACCTACTTGTTAATAACCTAGCTAAAAACAATGGAATTTCAGTCTCGTATGACTTGTAGATTTAGATGATAAGCAATTATTTAATAACGAAATACACGAATTTCAGGGCAGCGTATATAGCAGATTATTTTTCTTTTATTGGGTAATAATACTTAAATGATTCATGAAAATAATTTAATTAAAATGGAATAATTCTAGAATAATAAATATGAAAGATATGAGGGCCAAAATACGGATAACACTTCCAGAACAAGAATGTATTGTCCGCTTCCATGGCTCGTCTTGGACTGCTACGTTATAAAAAGGCAAAAGGCATAAAAGGCATTTATTTTCTCAAAATTGATTCCTTTAGAATTCTTCTTGATGTCATTTCTAATATACTAGATACTACTACCGCTTCAGAATCAAATGGCGCTCTGAGAGAGATGAAGCGGCGCAAGAAACTCTCCCAGCATTCTTTTTTTGCGCTCTTTTCAATAAAAATATACAATATTGTACAGTCATTTCTATCGCTATAAAAAATCGCAATCTAGTCCCAGGCTGTCCAATCATCTTAGATATTCAGCTGTGGAGTAATAGGATTTACGACGGAGCCATTTTTTTATAAAACATTTAAATTTATTTATAGATAATGCTTGAACAGTGGCTGGGACTTTATTATAGAAGTGTATACATTTACCCTTAAAGCTATTATGTATCTTATGAAGCCTACTAGAATTTGTTACAAGCAATCCCTTATTTCTAGTGTTATAATAATGAAAATCACTACTAATAGCAAAAAGGTGACGATTTTTGTGAACGTATATTAAATTTTCATACATGTACTCGTCTTCACTATACCCCAGATATTACTATTAATACAATATCTACTACAAAACTACACAACTCAATTGAAGTATTATCATTCTTATTACCGACTCCTTGTTACGATTTCTGGACCGGATTTTAGGTGAATATTAAGAGGACAAAATCTTTACATATTCATTTGTAGCTTGTAGTTTCCAAACTTTCAACTTATATAAAAACTCGATATTGTATAAAGTGGCTCTATATTGTGTAAAATGTTTCGCTGGGTTTAGTCTTCGCACATATTATTATGAAACAACGTGGTGGTTCTTAACTTATTAATTCCTACGTGATGATCTCACTGTCATCACCTTTTGAAATATTTACACACTCTTTTAACGTAAATTTTTCAATTTTTAGTTTAATTTAACTTACTAAAGTTAACTTAAGGCACCATATTCAAAATATTAAATAACCATGTAAATTATTTTAGAATGCTAGATATGTTTTTTTTTAAGACAATAAGGTACGAGACGAGCAGGACGTTCAGCTGATGGTAATTGATACGCCCTGCCCATTACAATGCAGTGGCCGCTCAGAATTCTTGAAAACCCCACAAACTCTGAGCGGCACTACAACCGCGCTCGTCACTTTGAGACATAAGATGTTGTCTCATTTGCCCAGTAATTTCATTAGCTACTGCGCCCTTCAGACCGAAACACAGTAATGCATATACACTACTGCTTCATGGCAGCATTAGGCGCCGTTGTGGTACCCATAATCTAGCCGGCATCCTGAGCAAAGGAGCCTGCTACTGGTCCTATAAATAATAAAGCTAAAGCAATTTACTCGTATATTATGTAGAATACAAAATAATTTAATGATACAGATAGACGCACAAGTCTCGTATGAGTTGCCTACTATAAACTGGTCATTCATATCCAATTTGCATTTAACAACGGGACAGAAAGCTATATTGTCTGATCGTTGTATTTTACCGTTGCAACGATGGAGCAGAAACCGGGTCATGACAAATGAGAGTATTTAGTTTAGTTAGTTAAGCTGGGCTGCTTACACAGTTAGCCTCTTTATTGTCCATTGTGCGTGTCCGTTAAAAAGTCAGGCAGAAAAGACCTCGAATGGCGACCACGTACTGGAAGACGCAGTGTTGGTAGGCCCCCCAGAAAGATGGACCAATGATCTGGTCAAGATCGCCGGAATACGTTGGACCGGTCGTCGTACAGATGTTGGGAGAGGCCTTTGTCCAGCAGTGGACGTCTTCCACCTAATGATGATGATTATGATGCGCGTTCGTTTGTCTTCTTACTCTTACCAGCCCCGATCGTTCCAGAAGTCTAGGAGTTTTTTTCAATTTCTGCAGGCCTCCGGGAGCGATGCTGGAAATTGGAGGATTTGTCCCCGTTGCTCGGCAAGCAGGTATTCTGTCATTTATTGTGCCTCCATGCATCATTTGCACAAAGGGCTGTCTGTGACAACAACAACAATTTTTTTTAAGGAGAGTATTAACAAAATACACGTTGCCCACAGGAAACTAGAGAGGAAAATAGTAGGCATTATGCAGAAAGACTACTAGACGAATACCGATCTTAGAGAACAAAGTAACGTCATCAATGCCATCAAAATAGTGTGGGGGACCTACCAACACTGCGTCTTTCATAACGTGGTCGCCATTCGGACTTTTCTGCCCCACCGGCCATCTGGCAACTTAGGCTTAATAAAAACATATAAAACATAATAAATTCAGTACGGAGTAGACAGTTAAGTATAGTTATAACTATTGATTCAGGACGGCTTTGCCTGTGTAACCCTTAGACACAGTATTACATTTTATATTTAAAACAATTTTATCAGAGGGTAGGAGAGTTAGTTATAGCATTTGGTGTGACATGAGGTGTGTGGGTTTCCAGCTAGGAACAAGAACTGGTCACGTATTATGTCGCATGTATATAACTTGCTATTTCACTGTCAGCTAAAATTCTTTAGTTAGCTAATACTGCTTTATCAATAAAACAAGATGCACGAGAAAATTTACCAGTGGGGAGCACCTTTGCACAGGCTTAAAGGCAACTTACCACAACGGCGTCTATTTCTGTAGTGAAGTAGTAATAGAAAGTTCTGTAGTGAAGCAGTTGTAAACGTTACTGTGTTTCGGACTGAAGGGCACCGTAGCTGACTAGTAATTTGACTAAATTACTGGGCAAATGAGACTTAACATGTTATGTCTCAAGGTGATGAGCGCAGTTGTAGCGCCACTCAGAATATTTTGGTTTTTTCAAGAATCCTGAGCGGTACTGCATTGTAATGGGCAGGGCGCATCAATTACCATCTGCTCGTCTCGTCCCGTATTTTCATAATAATACTGTCAAAGTTCAAAAACAATAAACAATGATCTTGCGTTAGTAGTTGCAATAAATAATTATTGGCACGCGAGAACAAACAAAACCAAGAGCGATCCCCTCACTACCTGCCGATGAAAGTGTTCAGAGAAGAAATATGAAGCAATTTTGGTAATGCTTACTTGTCGAGCCACGGGGGAATGAAAAATTCAAAGGGCCGGCGTACATTATCATGCAATGTTCTATGAATCGTTTTGATTATTATTGAAATATAATTAATATTTTATATTTGCCTACAAATGTCCAATTTTATTGCTTTATGAAGATACACTAAAATTGTTTGGTACGATTATGCTTAAAATACTGCCTAGACTTTAATGATTTAATTTATAATAGTAGTAGTAGCCAGATATTTAAAAAAAATATTTAGCGGCTCAATTATTTTCTATTTTAATTTCCAAATTATCACAATGATTGAATTGCTCGCAACGCTCCTGTGATTCCTTTAGTGTTGCAAGAGAATGAGCAGAGATCACTTAACATTAGGTGAAACGTAGCCACGTCTATCTTCCTCTTTCTTAAAATAATTAAAAATAAGAAATTTAAGGTTAGATTATTAATTGCCACATCAATATGACGTTGTTATTGCATATTATCGAATATGGCTGTATGAGCCCTTTGCCTGATCTTATAATGGACAAAGAAACCAAAAACCAGATGGTACAGAACGTCACGCAATTTTACCGTAACCGACTTACGTTGAATTGTCCTCCACATACATCTAAAGAAGTTTTACTTCAAAATAGCTGATATCTTTTTTAAAACATAATTAATGAATATTGAACAGCCTGTCAAGTACAAGTTTGCGTGTTGAAAAAATTGAAGTCGATTTCTAGTGAAATAAGTAGAATCTGAATTTATATACCTATACATAATCTGGGCATTTATTCTACTTCAAATAAAAATGCATTTATTTTTTATGACGGAATGTAATCTTAATAAAACCTATATAAATATTTATTGAAGTCTCAGCAATAAATAGTTAAAGAATTCTATTCAAAATACCTTTTGCTAAGGCCTGTATTAAAGTACAGGGCGTTTAATGTGTCTTGCCACGAATATATGGACTTATGCACTCTGGGAAATTTAGTCAATACTAGTTAGTTAATACAATTCCAGCATCAATGTCAGCATGTCGTATAGCAAGCATGTGTAGTTCGTGCCTTGAGTCCAGATAAGGTTTCACAACGCGATCTAAGACAGTCCTCTGATATACTTTGGCTGAAGGTTCACTCTTTTATCACAAAAATGAAGCATTCAAAATCCTTGATAAGACACTCAGCCAATCCAAAACTGTCACAGGATGATGACAATGTTACAATTTACTAATCACTTGTGAAGTTTCTTTGGAGCTATGAGCGTACACTTTTTATCATTTTCTTACTGTAGTGTTCTTAAACTTTGACATTCTTAATGTCACGTATGTAATTAACCTCGAACAAATTACTGTGATAAAATTAGAACTATTTGTTAATAGAAATTAATTTATCTTTTATTGACAAACATATTTTAATGCTCGAATGCTTTAGATTTGATAGTTGTTAAGAACACATATTTCGAAATGGCATTATTAAACTACTAATTACACTAAAGTCAAGTATAGCTGGGTGGACTTAGTTACAAAGAATACACGACAGTCATTTGAACTTACGTGATGTTAAAACTTCAGAACGTAAGATTGGGTACATTTACAGTCTTCTTACAAAACTTCTACTTCGTTCCTGCTGGTCATAACTAAGTAGAGGAGACAAATAAGAAGTTTTCACCAAAAAATATTAAAATGTTGAATAAAAATTGCAAAATACAAGATGAATACTCTTTTATTATAAATTGTAAACACCAACCTATCTAAATATATTATTAATATTGTTCGAATGGCCTCTGGGCCAGTCTTGATGAAATTGATAAATCTATATGATCCGATGTTATAAGAAGTAAATCTGTTTTAATAATAATATATATCAAAATAGTTGGGGTTGATAATAATATACCTCCAACTAAAAATAATTTATATTTTGTAGTTACTGACACTAAGATAGATATTAACACAACATGAATCTATAATAATAATTTAGTAAGCTATCCGTATGTTACATCAATAAAAATCTGTAGTTCTATTCTAAGTACTTTTTATTTAATGTATAATCTAAATAAGGTATATATTAATTATAGCCAAGGAGAGGATATCTTCGATAATCTTAATATAAGTTACTCCTAGTGGTAATAAACGTAATTTATATCTGAAGTATCATCATAAATCTGATTCAACCCCAGCAGGAGATCTCAAATCGATTTTACGTGATATGAAATACAAAAAAGTTTACACGTTCCGTGCTCTAGGCATGGAGTTATATTTATATTTACATCTTATGTGTAAATATTCTCCAAATGTGAATTATAAAGTATCAAGAGTATAAATAGAAGTAGGAATAGAAAAGGGTGAATTTGACTTTAAACGGAAAAACTATTTATTACAAGCACCTCTTATTTGTAACGTTAAAATATATTTTTAAATATTATGATTAATCATTTAATACCTGTTAATTATTGATTTAAGCAACAAACTCAATTACATTTTTAATGGGTTTTAAAATTTTGTCGTTAAAGCAAAAGTCACATCTCAATTAGTTCAAAATTTAAAAAATCATTTCTTTCTATTTGCCCTGCCCTGTTTAAAAAACAAAAATTAATGGAAGGGAATTAATGATAAAAAATTGAAAAAAATAGTCGGTTCACAAATGACAATGAATTCGAGAGGAGGAAAATCTCATCTTTAAGCTAAATCTTCGTGAAAACAGAGCTCCTTTTTTCAATATTAACAAAATTGTGCACAATTCACATTGTCATGACTCTTAACCAGGATACCACAAAATGAATGCTTTTGAAATGTGGTAGTCTAGAGGTATGCTCAACAGACAAACCAATGAAGTAGTGCTTAGAAGAATGAGAAAAATATGGATGTTGTTAAAGCCGTAAAGAGAAAGAAAGCTGCATACGATTTAATTAGAAAACCTTATAAATATACAAATGATTTAAGTTTTCTTTAGTGTTAATTCCGCCAATATTTGTTTTTAAAACAATTCAACACGTGTTTCGCCTGTACACGAGGCATCCTCAGGACGTGTTGTCTGCACGCCAAAATCTGGCACGAGACTGAATAAAATGAGCCGGAAGCCGCTCTTTTATACCCTCGTCCCATGAAATGACGCGCTGTGATTGGTCGGCTGTTGTGACGTTATTACCCCCGGAAGAGACACGTAACAAAGGTGATGGGACTAAATTTGTGTGTACATTCAACAATGAAAATATGTTATTTTTGTGTTTTATTATTTCTAATTGCTCTAACACATTTAAGCGAAATCCTTTTTCACATGTATGTAAAATATTAAAATTATTATTGTTTCCGAGTGAGTGACCTGTATCAATTAAATGTTTCGCGAAGTGTGATTTTTCGCGATGATTATTCCTAAATGCGGCAATATGTTACTTTAATCTAATTTCGAAATTTCGACCTGTTTGACCTATATATACCCCGTTACTAGTGTCACAACTTACTTTATAAACGCTTTTGTTTTAAAAATAAATATTGGCGGAATTAACACTAAAGAAAGCTTAAATCATTTGTTTAATTATGGATTTTCGCAAAGTAACGCCTAATTCAATAAATTTTCTTAAACCTTATAAAGTTTTCTTAAATATTTTTACATAAAAGTACCACATCACGGCAGGTTGTAGTAACTGAACAGAGAATGATTATTTCATGAACTTTGCTAAATATTTAAGTGCTCTGTGAGTACTTTACTTTTGCTTCTCATTTCTCAGAATATCAATTCATGAATAACAAAGTTCAAAAACATTCTCTACTCATGACACAGTAATGTAATACTGTTTAGTGATACTTTTGCAATATTTTGCAAGTAAGAATTTCTACAATTGTGGATGTTCGCTTCGTTCAGTCAATCATATAAAAAATATTAATAAAATGCAAAACCATGGAGAGCATAATTAGCCGCCAGCTCTTGGTATATCTAGAGGGTAACCAGGTGATCAACGACCGACAGTTCGGCTTTCGCCATGGTCGGTCAGCAGCTAACCTAAATGGGCGGCGGCCTGGATATAGCAAAGGCCTTTGATCGTGTATTGCACATGGCGCTTTTCTCAAAACTTTCATCATTAGGGCCAGCCAAATTGGCTTCGAAGAAGCTGGGCGTCATTAATAGAGTACGGTAATACTTCAAGCCAGCACACATATGAGCGCTCTACAAAGCGCAGGTCCGGCCACATGGAGTATTCCTGTCATCTCTGGTCTGGCGCACCCCAGTATCAGTTCAATCCTTTTGACCGCGTGCAACGCAGAGCAGCTCGAATTGTCGGGGACCCAGTGCTCTGTGAACGGTCTGATCACTTGGCGTTGCGTAGAGACGCCGTTTTATTGTGTGTGTTCTATCGCATTTATCACGGGGAGTGTTCGGAAGAGCTGTTTCATCTGATTCCTGCCGCCGAATTCCACCTTCGCTCAACACGCCACAATTAGGATATCATCCCACCATCTGGATGTGTGGCGGTCGTCCACAGTGCGGTTTCCAAAGAGCTTCCTTCAACGTACTACAAAGCTGTGGAATAAACTTGTGCTAACACTAAAAAGTATAAAAATAAGTGCGTATTTTTATACAATCTATTTAATTAATCTAATTCTACATACGATTATTGTAATTTTTGAAGTCGGTGTCATCCAAGATAGGTTTGTAACTACATACATAGTTATAGGTGAGATGTGCTTGAGTCGTGAGGAGGCGAGAGGCGAGAGCGGGTCGCGGCGGAAGGACACCTATTCCAAAAATAAGGATAATCGTAACTAGAATTAGATTGTATACAAATACGCAATATTTTCAAACTTTTTAGTGCATAATATTATATCTATTGTTTTGGAATAGCGTTTTTGAAGTCGGTTGTTTTTTGTTATTTTTTTTTTACATTTATCTTCATAATATTGTTTTTTTTTTCATTAATATGTTATAACTATAAATATAGGAAATAAGATTCAGTTGTGATAAAGTGTATTCAAATCAAGAAATGTAAAGAATCCTATAAGAATGAAATACTTAAACTTAAATTTATTTTAAATATATTATTGTGACTGGTTAATAATTACCAGCTGTCAAATTGTGTATTAAGTGACGTTTATTTCCTTTGCACGCGAACTATAATTACAGTCGGTAATTTTCAAAGTTTAATGATTGCTTAGCGTGTTTCAGAAATCTATGAAAGACTATGTCGATAAGATTTTAGCTACTTTAATGAAATAATGTTTACTCATTCTATTATTTTAGTTCGTAAATTTATATTAAACTCATACCCATAATAACTAAAAATATATAACAACTTTTACAAATACATAGGTAGGTACATCTCGTCAATATGACGCAAAAAATATATAAAATTATACGGTTTAATCTCCCGCTATATTGAAATTTGTGATTCATTAACCATTCCATTTTGTCCATTCGTCATTATTGTATTATAAATCAAATTATTTGTACAGAGTATACTAAAATAAAAATACGCAATACAAAAATACATATTACTATAATTATCAAACATGTCACCATTAATGAAAATGTTTAAGTAACATCCATAACTAACACATTAAGCAAAAAAGAAGGAAAACTAGTTTTCCTAAAACAACAGTGGACAATGAATCCCATCAGTTAGACGTGAGGTAAAAAAATTGTAAAAAAAAAAACAATAGACTTCAAAAAAATATATTCCAAAACAATAGATATGTATACTAAAAAGTAAAAAAAAATACAATCTAATTAATTAATCTTATCCTAGTTTTGTAACTCATAATTGTTTATTATTATTTTTGGAATCGGTGTCCTCCTGTCGGGGCCCCACATCCCGCTTTGTCAAGTTGCGCGTGTGACACAAGCACATCTCACCTACAACCTTCCTACAACTATGTTCATAGTTACAAATCTACCGCGGTTGACACCAACTTTTGATATTTAGTGAATCTGAATACACTAACTAATAGTTTGTCTAAATATGTGAAGACCTACTAAATTTTGCAATGCAGCAATGAATATAAGCGCATTGCAATTTGATAACAGACAGTTTGCTCAGTCAGTTACAGACAATTTGCTCCTAAGAATTGAAGAGTTCTGTTTCTTTGTTATAGATCTCATTATCAGAACCGTACCAAACTCTCACCAAACTATCTTAGAAGTATATTCTTTCCTACAAAAAAAGAATCATCGAAATCGGTTGGCGCGATATTAACAGGCATAAAAGGCATTTATTTTCTCAAAATTGATCCATTTACAATTCTCTTTTATGTCATTTCTAATATACTAGATATTACTACCGCTTCGGAAACAAATGGCGCTCTGAGAGAGAAGAAGGGGTGCAAGAAACTCTCCCAGCATTCTTTTTTTGCGCTCTTTTCAATAAAAATATACAATATTGTACAGTCATTTCTATACCTATTAAATAATCATAATCAAGTCCCAGGCTGTCCGATCACTTAGATATTCAGCTGTGGAATGAGTTCCCCGCGACTTCACCACGCAGTCCTTTGAGATATTATATATATATATATATATATATATAATATTGAGTTATTCATCCATTTGTCGCTCATGTACTCATAGCAATTACAAGCCTTTTATATAGGTTTTCTCATAGACGCCATTGTGAGATCTGTATCAATTTATAATGGAACAACACGGGAAGCACCAGCCTTCAAATAAAAAAAGAATTATCAAAACCACACCGAGTCGAAAGTTCTTACAAACATAAAAAAAATACAGACGAATTGAGAACCTCCTCCTTTTTTGAAGTCGGTTAATAATTAATATTATAAATAATCTTAGCGATTACTTTTCAACTTTTCTACGTTTTATAAAAAAAATTCAAATTCATTAGTCTAATTATTCTACCTAATAAGCTAGAGGTCCCGGGTTCGAATCCCTGTAGGTCCTATATATGATGAATATAGATGTTTCTTTCCGAGTCATGGATGTTTAAATGTATTTATGTATGTTTATATGAATATATATATGTTTAAGTAAGTATATTGTATTAAATATATCATTGTCTTGTAACCTATAACACAGGCTATATATGCTTAACTTGGGGCAAGATAATTTGTGTAAAAAGTGTGTCAATTA